>JAODAL010024717.1:0-60006 GCA_025379985.1 Phyllomedusa bahiana | reverse complement strand
TCTGAACAAGTCAAGTTTGGGGGATTCGGGGGAACGAAGCGTGTTTTAATTGATAAAATGGCTGCGAGCACATGTCGTTACATGGGGCAAAGAAGTCTGGGAGGAAGAAAGGCGTAGCCTACATGACATTTGCAGAGATGAAGCCAATCAGAGACCGGTGGGATTCTGTGACGTCACCGCACTATATGGCTATGTTCACACGGCTTATTTCAGAACGTATTTACATCGGATTGCCGATCGTAAATCTGTTCCGAAATCAGTTGAAAATTAGTTGCAAATAAGTGCCACTAAGTGTGGCACGTATTTGTAACTGATTTCCCGACGGATTCACCACCTTCAATGATTGGAGATGGTGAATCCGTCCGTAAATAATTGACATGCACATTGTTTTTCCGTCCGGATTGCCGTCGTCAATCCGCGGCGGCAATCCGGCACGGAACTACAAGTCGTGTGAACGACGAGCCGTATTTTCTATTGAAATCAATAGAAAATAGGCTGTGACTTATTTCTGACTGATTTGCCGACGGATTGACGATCGTCAATCTGTCGGCAAATACGCGGCGAAATAAGCCGTGTGACCGAGGCCTATAAGTCCGGACGCGACCCTGGCAGTTCACACTGCTCTCTCTGAGCCATGTTGTAGCTGCTGCAGCTCCAGTATTAGAGATTTCACACAAAAGAAAGACCTTTTATACAGCGATTTTTTTTGGGGGGTGTCACAGCTTTTCTCACAGACTGCTTCTCTTATGTTCTAATTTTGATTTTGTGGGGTATTGGAATTGAAGTCCAGTGTGCATCCAATTCAGCTGCATATGCATTTTAATGCTATCTGCTCAGTTCTGGAGCACATTGAATATCCAAGGGCTATCTAAGCCTGTTGTTGCTGTTGTATTCAGTTAAAGAAACAGTGTTTTTACAATCCAAATACCAGTAAATTTTTTGCTGCTTATGTCTTTTGCGCAATTTATATCCAAGGGATACTTAAACGTCTTTGAGCTATTGTAGTCAGTAAAAAAAAATGGTTTTATTTAAATTTTGCCTGTAGCAGAATTCATATCCGAAGGTTAATTACGGGTTTTTCTGCTGTTGTGGTCAGTAAAATACACGTCGTTTTAACACGCTTCAAAGCTGGTAATTTTTGGTAGCTCATTTCTTTTGTGCAATTTAGATCCAAGGGTTAATTAAGTGTTTTTTCTGCTGTTGTGGTCAGTAAAATACACGTAGTTTTAACACGCTACATAGCTGGTAATTTTTGGTAGCTCATTTCTTTTGCGCAATTTAGATCCAAGGGTTATTTAAGCGTTTTTCTGCTGTTGTAGTCAATAAAAGAAATGGTGTTTTTCAACGCCAAAGAAGAAATTTTGCCTTTAGCATAATTCATATCCGAAGGTTAATTAAGCCTGCTTGCTCTTTTCTATTCAGTAAAATACACAGAGTTTTTAAACGGCACATACAAGTACATTTTTCCTGCCCATTTGTGGAACACAATTTTTTTTCCAAAGGGTTAACCCAAGCTTTGTTAGTGGTGTTCATTGGAGTCAAATACAGGGTGTTATTTAGCATATACAGATATCTTCATTTAAACAATTCTGTACATTTTTAGAACAAACAGTATGTCAAAACGAGAGGTGGAGCCTTACATGCAGTGGAGTGGCACAAACATTCCTGAAGCAGGCACAGGTTGCAGCCCCGTAAGGGATTGTCGCGCAGGGGTACATTGTTGAGACAGAACTGCCGGTGCATCTAGCGGCCGCCGTGTTGCCCAGAAATCCAAGGGTTCTTGATTGTTGAATAGTTTGACATCTGACAACCCCACCCAAGGTCAGTGGGTTTCGTCGACACAACCCTTAGTTGGCATGGCCCGGACGGTCGCGGCCCTCCCCTGTGCTCAACCCCCGCCTCTGTCCCCACCGGTTCCCTCAGCCAGAGATCTACTATGTGGCTGGGTCAGCGCACTATACAGCGGGGATAAACCATTGAGGAGGACATCGGGCAGCTACTTGGCAGCAAATAAATGGGGCCAATATCCCCGCTTCTTGAATTTAGGCGGCAAAGTATAGATGTGGAGAGTGGCATGGGAGGTCATGTTTGTGAGGGTCAGCCTCTGCATACCAAAACGTGAGGGGGGGACAGCAGTGAAATCAAACAATAATCGATGATGATTTTAGCCCGACCGCACTTAGGAGGGGTGAAGCAAGGGTTTCATCTTCGCAGGAAAAAGGGGGCTTTCAGCTTGCGCCTCAGGCAGCAGCGCAGTCAGCAAGTGGGTTGTGTGGCCGTGAGTTAGCAGGGTAGCAGCGGGTGCGAGGTCGGAGCAAGTGGCCATGGGGTAAGACCGCTTCGCAGGTCCAAAAGAAGTAGCGGCCAACAGGGGCCCTCAGCGAGACAGCGCCAGTAGTAGTCACTCAGTGCGGAGCGTTGGCGGGTAAAATCATTACTGGGCGTTGGGCAGTTCTTTGCTAAGAACACTGGAGGAGCCGAAAAATTGAAATTTTGTAGAATCTGTGGGCAGAAAGTAAGCGTGGCCGGAGAGGTGAACATTGGACCACGGCCCTGAGTCAACACATGCAGCGCCCCAAATCCGGTGGCCTGGGAGAAACGTGGCCAGATGTGGTGGTACACCGCCGACGAGCCGGCAGAAGCGCCCAGTGGCACGCATGCCATTGCAGCCAGTCAAGGCTCCACCACCTCTGCAAATTGGAGCTGTTTATGCTCCTCGCTACTCATGGCGCAAGCAGTCGTTCAACGAGGCGATTGCAAAGAGTTTTACAGTATGGTCAAAACATCCAAGTTGCAGAGGCTGACCATGCTCCTGTCCAAGTTTTTGGTACTGAGCAGTCCTCCCTTTCCAAATGGTGACTCTGCACATTCAGGAAAAACTAAGGGCTTGTGCCCAGTCGAGATGGAGAGTTCCAAGCCGAATTTATTTTCCAAAAAGGCGTACCAGCACTTCATAAATATGTAGAACAGAAGGTGGGGCCAGGTCCTTGAGTAATCGGTTTTTTTCCAATGGTGCACGCAGCACGGACTGTGGGGGTTTGGTAACTATGGTCAGGCCAGTACAGTCCTTTACCAGCCCACCTGGGTGAAGGGTGCTTTGCCAGCCACACCAAACAACTTGGACAGGAGACGCCACAGTACCAGCTCCAACTTCAGCCACCTAAGTCTGGAGTCCTGAATGACAGGGTTCCTTCACCACCCCTATTTAGGAGGCAGTCGCACCGCAAAGCAGCGAGGGACCTTGGAGCAGACCCTGAACCACAGGTTGTGGCCTATTTGGGACAGCACTGTGCCACCCCAGTTAGGATCCGCTGGACACTGGGCAGCCAAACTGGATGTGTGGGCCGCAACTTGCCGAGTTTGCAGGATGGAGAAACTGTCCTGCCCGTCCAGTAGTGTGGCACCCAAGCGGGTTCAGTGCGGCGGGGCCTCGTTACCCCCAAGGAGAACCACTGTCCATGGGAAATGTGAAACAAACCTTTGTCAAGATGAACGGCTGGATCGGCCAGGATTCCACACACAAATGCCTTAGGTGTCAGATTTACATCAGCCATAATGCCTCACCAAATTTTGTGAAAGGGAGTCTGGGTCAAACTCCTGCCTAAAGCCACTATTCTGATGCCGCCACCAACCTGATGCCACACATCTGCTGCCAGTTGCTCCATCTGCCACCAACCATCTTTACCAGGGACTGGTATTGCCACTCATCTCCACCCTGTCATTGTGCCACTCTCTGCCCTCATGCTGCTGCTGCTGCTGCTGCCGGTGACCTTCCCACTGTGCCCTTTGGCCCCACTCTCTGACCTCATTCTTTTGCTCCTGCGGTCACCTCCACTCCCCTGTCATTGTACCACTCGTGGCCTACTCCTGTTTTTGACCTCCAGAATGTCATTGTGCCACTGTCATGACCTCATCTGCATGTGTCCGCCATGACCTACACACTCTGTCATTGTGCCACGTCTATCTCATGCTGTGCTGTGCCCCTCCCATGACCCCCACACTGTGTCTTTTTGCCACCTGTAGGCCTACTTACTGTTTTTGCCACCTCCAGAATGTCATTGTGCCACTGTCTGACCTCATCTGCTGCTATTGCTCCCTGCCGTGACCCCACACTGTGTAAATGTGCCAAATGTCTGACCTCATGCTGCTGCCTGTTGCTGCTGCATGACCTCCACACTGTGTCATTGTGCCACTCTCTGAACCTCATGCGCTGCTCCTGCAGTCACCTCCACACTCTGTCATTGTGCCACTCTGTTGGCCCCTACTCCTGTTTTTGCCACTCCAGAATGTCTTTGTGCCACTGTCTGACCTCATGCTGCTGCTGTGGCTGCTGCCATGACCTTTTACACTCCTGTCTTGTGCTACGTTGACCTCATGCTGCTGCGTGGCTGAAAGCCTTGACCACACCCCTCTGTCATTGTGCCACTGTCTAAACCTTCATGCTGCTGCTGTTGCTCCTGTCGTGACCTCACACTCTGTCATTGTGCCACTCTGTGGCCTACTACTGTTTTTGCCACCTCCAGAATGTCATTGTGCCACTCTCTGCCTCATGCTTCCTGTGCTCTTCCCCGTGACCTACACACGTGCATTGTGCCACTGTCTGGACTCATGCTGTCTGGGCTGATGCCATGACCTACACACTCTGTCATTGTGCTACGCTGAGGCCTACTCCTGTTGGTGCCCCCTCCAGAATTTGTCATTGTGCCAGTCTCTGACCTCATGCTTCTGCTGTTAAATGACGTATCTCCACACTGTATCATTTTGTCATTTTTTTGGGCTCCTGATGTTGCTGCCCACCTCCAGAATTTGTCATTGTTGCCACTCTGTGGCCTACTCATGCTGCTGAAAGTGACCGTTTGTCTCACTGAAACACCCTGTGATTTCCTAATGCTGTTTCCACCCACACCACTCTATGACATTGCCACTATTTTTGGTTTTCCCCTTTTTCCCCAACTCTTAGAAGGGAATGGGAAGGATCAGGATTGTCTAAACCCAAAAACAGGAGTGGATACAGAACACAGAAGACATACAAATATCCAATTTTACTGGCCCCCCTCTGTTTTGGATCAACTCCTGTTTGTTTTTGGCCTTGCAATACTGGTGGATTATTGACCGATTGAAAGCGGACACTGACGGTGAAAGGAAGGGCAAAAATGACCAAGACGTCAACGCAAAATTACTGGGCCCACACCCCTCCACTCATTCAGAGGGGGGGGGGGGGGGGGCTCTACATGTATCAGCGTTTAAAAGAACAGGTTCTGTCATATTTTGTGACAATTTAAAACTCTGGCCTCTTGGAGTGACCCCTGCTGTGATGGCCCCTTACTGTGCTGAGACCTGTAACCTACTACTGTGTTCTTTGACGCTATGGTAGGATCGTAGCCCTCAGCTTGTTTTTTTCCAGCTGGCGCTGCCATGACTTTACCAGCTGTCATTCCTGCTTCAATTTTTTTGGTCAGTTTTTGCCCCCGTAAGTGCCCAGGAATTTTTGAGTGAAGCAATTCTAAGAGCGGGCGGCAGTCTATATGCGTGTCTACTAAAAGCAACATTGTATGAAGACCAAACCAAGGCTCCCTGCATATTTTAAACATGGCACAATGTTCTGCAGCACCCTGCAGGCTCTGTGCAGCCTGGAAATAGCTGTTTTTTAACGCGATTCATCCCAAAGTAATTCGGACTGAAACAAATTTTGTCAGAAAATTCGGCAAAGTCGGCAAACCGAATTTTTGCGAAATTCGCACATCTCTAACTATATGTCTAACTGCGTATGCAAAAACGTATCAATTATGAAACATGTACAATTTGTATCCACTAGTATGAAGTTGCTTTATAAGAACTTTGAACAGTGAGCCTTGGCTATCCGTAGTTTTCATCACAATGAGTATAACAGTAATGTAACTTAAAGTTGGCCATACTCATTAGATTAAACTTGACCAAAACCAATTGTCAGGATCCTCTATGCATTATTTTTTCCTGGCCTCCATAGGTATTCAAGCATGTTAAAAAGGGAGGTTGAGTGAGATAATGGTTTAATCAACAGCTATATAATATGTAAAGGCATCTTAAAAAGAATCCATGACATTTCCTGACATATCTATTTGAGTAAATGTTTATGTTCCCAGTCAAAGAACAATTCTGAAGCATCTTCTCTTATATGTTTTGCTGTTCCTATGTTATTCCTTACAGAAAGTTATTACAGAATCTGTCAGTTGGATGTTACCAATTGAGGGTACATAAATACTCTGCTTTGAAAACTGGAATAGTAACACCCATCTGACCAATTCAGTAATACATTTGTAAAAGGAATAAAAGAGAAACAGCACAACACAGAGTTTTAAGAAAAAATGCTCCAGAATTGGATTGGATCATAATCTTTTGTCTGAATCTTCATGTTTACTACATATTAAATCTCCTACACCTAAGTCACTGTAATTTTTTAGTTAGTTGTAGAGGAGCTAAATATGTAAATCACTGCTATAGAACCACCCAATGCCTGAGCAGGCAGTGTTACTCTTAAGCTGCCTGTTACTCTGCAAAACAGCACGGTGAGAAAGCCGCTTTAAGCTATGATGCATCTGTGTAAGATTGGGATACCATTCCCTCCATCTTCACCACAGTAGTTGTCCCCACTCTGTAAGCAAAGGAGGAAACACGAGAAATGAAGTAAGCACTTAAAGGAGTTGTCTCAGTATGAGCTTTTTTAGCCTGAGTTCCCTGTAAGTTGAACTGGGGGCGTTTCTAGCTTGTCTTCCCGTTCTGCTCCCTCTCCCCCTCCCATCACACACAGGCAGCACGTAACTTCTATGGGGGGGGGAGGGTTTGCCCCTCAGAGTTCACCCTGTGTTGTGCCTGCCTAGGTCTGTGAGGAAGGGCGATCTATGAGTGTGAAGTGGGTGGCTAATAGAGCAGAGAGGATGCAGTTGTTCCTATATCCCCCTGCTTAGCTTACAATTCTCCACATCTCCAGCAACAAAAGGGGGAGTGTTTCTATAAACCCGGGGTGTGTCCCTAATACGGAGAACATAAAGTATTTCACATGCCCCGAAATGTATAGTATTAGTATAGTCACAGTTCCCCAAAAACATATATGATTTTAGTAACAACAAAGGGCACGCTTCACACTATCTGTTGAGGCAGGGGAAGCAGGGCACACAGGTTTTCCGGAAGCAGGGCACAGCGCCGAGTCCCCCCCCCTCCAACTTCTGTCGGAGGGGGTCCCCTCCCGCCCCTCTTTAAAGGGAAGTCACAGACTGAACACCAGTAAAAAATAAGGATCAACGGGCGGAAATATAGAATTTTAGGGGCGATGTATTAAAACTAACGGGGTACTCAAAACAGTAGGCATTTGTAAAAAACATAATTTTCAAATGCTTTTTTTTTTAAAAATCCTTTTAAAAAAAAACCCCCAACATTGTTGCGGACAACCCCCTTTTAAAACAAGCACAAATAGACACTAAAATTAGTACAGTTGACAGAGGAAATTAAATGCTACCTATTATGACTTGTCCGTTTTAGCAAATTCTTGAGTTCCCCATATATATCATTTCTGGGTTATATTTTTTTAACTCTGTATTGTTCCATTTCCTTGTTATTCCATTTAAAAATGTGTGCTTAATTTAACTAATTGGTGTTGTCATTCTCCTTAGAAAGGTATGTCCCTAGGTCAGCACTTATTGGAAAGTGTCAAGCTGTTTACAAAGCTCTTACTGGTAACACCCAGTTGTCAGTTTCTTGGAAGGATAACAGAGGAATAGCATAATACAAGCAGAAACTAAGGATGGCATTCCAGGTACATAAGTTTCCTACTACAGGCAGTTCCCGACTTACATCGTTACAACTTACATATGTCCCCTAGTTACAAACGGAGACGTATGGGGTGTGGCTGACATTCAACACTGAGTCACACCCCATGATAACCAAGTATCAGCATGCCACAGTTGCACATGAGATGCAGAAAGTTAGGTGAAATCTTCTAAAAAAGGGCACAGACAGCAAAACAAATGTAAAAACTGTTCTCTGTACTATCCAAAACTAAAAAAAATTTTTTGCTGGAGTTACATTTAATAAATATACCTGTTCTGACTTACATACAATTTCAACTTAAGAACAAACCTACAGTCCCTATCCCGTTTGTAACCCGGGGACTGCCTGTAATTCTATTGCTTTCAGTATACCTATTAAAGGGAACCTGTCACATAGGTTGTGCCACCCTTGCCGAGGGCAGCACAAGCTAGTGTCAGACCTGCGGTTTCCAGCATTGTGCCCCTTATTCTGTAAGATGCAGCAGTTTTAGAGCATTTACCCCTCAAATCTTATTCATGAGTAGGTATTAGCTCCACCCACCAAAGGTTAGCTCCGCCCACTGACAGTTATTCACATGTTTCTACCTATTCAAAGTAATAGGTTTGTCAGTTGAGGTGGGCGGGGCTAGCATCAGGTGGGCGGGGTTTGAAAAAAACTGACACTCTGAATGACTCTTCGAATGACTCTTATGGCTGAAAACTGCAGATTTGAGCACTAAAATACAAGAAAACTACAGCATCTTACAGAATAAGGGGCACAGCGCTGGAAACAGCAGGTCTGACACTAGCTTGTTCTGTCCTCAGCCAGGGGGGCAAAAACTATGTGACAGGTTCTCTTTAAGTGATGTTGCACTTTGTTTTCAAATCAAAGCCAAATTTAACTCAAATCCAAGTGCTTTAGTTTGGTTTCACCCAAATAGATTTTGAGCCAATCCAAATCCTAAACCTAAATTAATATTAACGTTAGAACTGTTTGAAGAGTTTAAAGGGGTTAACTTATTGGTCAGGGCATGCAAAGCTCTTTTTGTAGCCTAACTTATAGTCTGACATCAATGACAGTTACTTCACCATAGGTCCAATATTACCCTCTTATCTTGGGTGCCAGCGTACTAGAGGTGCTGCGGGAACTATCGTCATTATACCTGGCAGCACTTGAGCTAAGTATCAGTCCACTTACTAATTTGGAAGTACATGTGTTGTAGTATATGCGTTGTATTATAGCGTATTCTTTTTCCACAGTGAGAACAATTTCGAATACCCTGATTAACCCTCCAATTGTATGGGGGAAACGCGTCGGGATAGCTGGGATTTAAAGGTGTCTAATACACGCATGTAGTGACATTTTTCCCGTCATTAAAGCGGAGCCGCTCTTTATCGGGGCGATTACTCCACTGGCAGATTTTGCACAGTATGCTGTATCATCTAGGTATGCAGTGGTTAATTATAGGGGTTAGATATTAATATTTTAAATAGTCTAGTAAAAGTTATATGTGTTAACAGGGATTATATTTGGCAGTGATATATTGGTATAAATCCTCTGTTCATATAGAATTTGTAGTATTTTTTGCACAGCGCTGGAAACAGCAGGTCTGACACTAGCACTGTTTTCTGTCTCAGACAGGGGGGGCAAAAACTATGTTGACAGGTTCTCACTTTAGTGATGTGCACTTTGTTTTCAATCAAACGCCAATTTAACTCAAATCCAAGTGCTTTAGTTTGGTTTCACCCAAATAGATTTTGAGCCAATCCAAATCCTAAACCTAAATTAATATTAACGTTAGAACTGTTTGAAGAGTTTAAAGGGGTTAACTTATTGGTCAGGGCATGCAAAGCTCTTTTTGTAGCCTAACTTATAGTCTGACATCAATGACAGTTACTTCACCATAGGTCCAATATTATAGAAACCGGGAGTCACATCCGACATCATGTTCAACGTCACTTCCAGTTGTCGTGACTGGAAGTGACATCGGATTATGCATCCCCAATGCACTTTTAGTTAGTATAACACTTGTGCTATGTTGAAGTAGCTGGAAGTGTTGTTGGACAGGACACTGGACTGAAAGTCAGGCCACAACAGGGGCATTGGATCACTGGACTGACATGTTAACTAAAACCCTTTAAACATCAGTAGTGTTGAGCGAACAGTAAAAAGTTGCAGCTCGATTAGAACCTTGAACTTTTGTGAGTTCAGTTCGAAGTTCTATATTCGAAACCCCACCAATTATAGAGTATGGTGAGTAGAAGATGTTTGGTTTAATTTTTATATTTATACAGGTGAAGAGAAGCTGTAATTACCATCCATAACGGTACACTGGATACATGGAACAACTTGGATACGTGGAAAATTTGGCTGTAAGAGTGACAGGAAAAAAATTGAGAGGCTAAAATACTTCATGTCCTGTTCAATGGCTAAACTGAAAAGATGAAGGACAGGCTTGCAAGCAATGGGGTAGCAATAGGAGGTGCAGTTGGGTGCAGCTGCTACGGGGCCTGCATCCTAGGGGGCCAAAGCCTCTTTGGACTCATAGGAGATTTGTAAGATGGTGTTTTATTCAATTACTGGAACCCTCAAAACTGCCAAAACTTTTGTGGCATGAGTATATTTTGGCCAAATCCAAGAACTCATATATAATAATATCCACGTATATAGTGTTAAGGCATTTTATGTGAGCCTGCAAATGTCGCCAAATAACAGTTTCTGGGTGTGGGAAAGATGCAATACCAAAACTCCCTAACTATTGATGTCTATAGAGAGGAAAATCCTATCTAACTAAGAGCAGTCTGTACAGTACAGAGAGTGAGCTGAAAATGGCATTCATAAGACAATACAGTGAAATATATATAACATGGTCAAGTGATTTTAGCAGCCAATGAGAGTCCCACACCTCAGCAATGTTGTTTTTTGACACTTCTCTATGCTCTGCACTGATTGGATGGCCGCCAAAAGTGCAGAAAGGTGATTGGATGGCCGCAAAAAAAATTGGGAAGAAAGCCACTGAAAACTAAACTGAAAGTGGTGTGTCAAACTAGAACTTTACTCGAACGAACAGTAAAATGTTCAGTTCGGTTTCAGTTCTGAAAATTTGAGAACTTAACTTTTCTAAAACAGTTCGATCAACACTAAACATCAGGATAGAGTTAAGGTTGTGGTTATAGAGACAACTTTTTTTCACAAGTTCAGTCAAACCTGTGTCAATCCAAAGGGGCCTTTTGAACAAAATTCCTATTGAACACGTCCTTTAATTCATGGTTTATACAGGACGATTCTCCATATTTTGAGAACTTATTTTCCTATGTAGAAATTGGTGACATTTATGTCACCTTGAGAGCAGTTGACAGCTTCTGTTTCAGAAAGTAGGACCACATTGCTCTTTAGAATTCAGAATTCAGAAACAAAGAAGCAGTTTTGCATGGAAGTCTTGCTGTAGACTAGATTGAACTTCTGGAAATAATTTGTAATTTGCACTTAAGAGCCTTGCTAATGAAAGCACAAATTAAAACAAACTACTACCTTAACAAGGTCAATGCTTTTATCCCTTGTAATTAACATGTAAATCAGCAGTATTTCTGCAGATCTATTTGAGACACACTGGAAACATGCTGAAACAAGTATTCTAGTCAGGTACTTATACTAAATGTTGCATCTGAAAGAGAAATTACAGTATTTCCAATTATTTTCTAGGCATTTCCAAAAACCGTGACTATACGTCATTTTCATTGAGAGCCTAATGTTTTTTCTTGTAAATTTATAATAATAAATAAGAAGTAAGATGTGATTGACATTTATTCTTTTATCTTCCAAGTATGTTGTGCAGTGCTGCAATAAGTCATTTCAGGGCCCCATACAGCTAAAGCATCCAGGCCCCCTGTCCATTACTGGTTTCTATCTTGCCCCTCGTTTTCATAAAATTTGATCACTGTCCCTGACATGAGTACTGTTAGTACTGTCATAATGGCAGCCCTGATTCTGTAATCTGTGCATTTTGTGGACAATCCACTGATTTAAAAAGAAAGCATTTAATGTATCATTTCTCCTGTAGTGGTGCTGCAGCAGAAATGAGCTGCAGTAAACCGCGGAGAAAAGCCGTCCCCCGGCGGCTGTGTGCACGGCACGAAAACAGGACAATTACCGGTCGGATAAACCGACCAGTATTTGTCCTGTGCCGTGTAAACGGCCCCTTAGAAGTTGTATATAAGGAGTCCTCCTATTCTCATCCTTCAACGTCTTGTGCAAGGGATCTGGATTTAGCAGCAGGGAACTTCCAGGTCATTGCTCTCAGCGTGGTCACCTGTGGTGACAGCTGAGGTACAGGTGCAGCAGGATAGGGTAGAAAACTATATCTTGGGAAAGCTGAGGGGCATGCTGACCCTCTAAAGTAATGAAGATTAGTGTGCCCAAAATGTAAAGAGGGAGAAAGGAAAGAATGGGAAAGGCAGCAAACTGGGAGACAGAGAAACTGTGTGGCGCGTCGAGGAAGTGCACAGGTGTGGTCATGGCTGAGGGCACAGGACATAGCGTGACTCATGACATACAGTATGCATCTCTGGGGATTAGCACACTTCATCTCTCTGAGCTCTACTGGTGGTGCTGATTGAAATATAACATGCTGATATCAATTCAAGCTTTGTTGGACTGAGAATTATGTCACTTTCTCGCTGCTATGTCCATGAAAAGGGTAAAAAAATAAGGATCTGTAAATGCATGGACATTATTCTGATGTTTGTATGTTACAGGCCTTCTTTTGTAGAAATCCAAAACTATTTTAGTTAGCGTGACATCTTAGTACAAGTATTTGAGCTGAGTATATTTTCCTGGATTAAGAGCAGGGATTGTGGTTTGTTCTAAAAATCTGCCATTACATCAGTAGTTGCTTCAGACACCCTAACCACCAAGCCAACATGTAGGCTAGACTTTATGTATTATCACTATGCCAACTCAATGAGGCAGAAAAATGCTGGAAATGAATGCCCATATACAGAAACATTGCCAAGCAGCCAATGCAGTCAGACTCAAGTTATAACAACCTATTTCTACCAGTATAATAGTTTTTAGTTTATGTATAAAGACCAACATCTCAGGGCAGCAAAGGTAGGACAGATAACGGAAATGCTGGCCTTTTACATACTTTGCATTGTAATTGTATAACATAGTTTTAGAAATTAGATATAAGTGGAAAATATGTCCAAATATTTACAGGTATTTCTACTAAAAATATAACAAAAAAAGAGCTAAAGCACACATAAGCCATATCCATGGAAAGTACATGTCTCCCTAAGGCAGTCAAGCAGTTAGATTAGAATTACTAAGCCATAAATAGATGTTCTCTGTGGGGGGATGCACTAGACATTGATAAATTCATCTGATAGAATACACCTCAATCACTCTGTTATTTACTGGAATATTTTCATTAACCATTTACTGAATGCAATACATGAGAAAAATGTTAGTTTGGAAACAGTTTGAGAATGCTGGGAATTCTTACAAAATCCTGAAATTTACCAGTTATGCTACTTGCAAAGTTAGTTCCATAAAATATATAGCCCAATACCATATACACTTTATACTTACTTTTGCAATTGGTTTGTATTACCTAAATCATTTAATATAGAAGCTATATCTAATCTGTAAGAGTCTGGAGTTAAATCTGAAGCCTGCAGTCGGGCCACACCCCCTGTGCTATGATTGACTGCTTGCATTTAGTTCAACCGGACATGCCCCCTGTGTTGTGATTGGCTGTCCTGCACTCCCCTCCAAGCTCTGTAAAAATGAAACTGAAACTGGCTCCCCCAGCTATCTGTGCTAGCTGCTGTTGGTGTCTGTGTAATAAAGGCTGCCTGAGCTCTCTATGAGCTTCTCACATTGATAGTTCTATGTGAAGGATCTGGGCAGTTTTTGAGTCTCTAGCTGTTAAATTCACTCCCCTCCCAAAATAACACAGCCTCATACACTTTGCTCCCTCTCTACCTCCTGCCTAATAACAGATGGTGAAGCAGTTTGTATTTCTCTCATTTGTTTAATCATTTCATGATGTATGTATAAGGCTAGGTCTACATGGCATTAAGTACAATGTGTCTGAAGTTTATAGACATTAGTTTGGATTAAAGACATGAAGATGGCTCATATGGAGACTAATTGCTGTAAAGGTATACATTTTTTTTTTTTAATAAAAGGTTGGAATTGTTGATGACAGCAGGTTTACAGCAATGCAGGTGTTCTGATTACAAGGACTGGAGTCTGGCAGGGAGGTGACAGTTCTCCAGTCATGAGAACTGACCACTACATGAGGTCCGCAGAGCTGCTCACACAGAATGATGATGATGATGATGATGACTAAAGAAGAAGCAGGCAGGGGGTGTTATGATGTCACCAATCTTCAGTGAGGGAAAACAGGCCTACTGGGAGGAGAGACCGGCCTCTGTATTTGAAACTGAAAGAGAGAGAAATAGCGCATGTCGGCAAAAGCCTGTGGTGAGAAAACCCAACCAATAAAGTTCTGCTGTCTACTTTACAAACAGCATAGAGTGTATGCCATAGAGGAATTCATTCAGTACAGAGGAAATCTGCGAGAAACAGCTAATGCATTGTCTAAGGCCCCAAAAAATGAGTAGTTTTAATTATATGTGTATGTTTTCATATTACTTTAATTCTTAGTGGGATTTTCATTGTACCCAGACATTACACCTCGACCTTAATAGACCCATGTGCATGTCTGCCTACTCTCCTGATTGTAAAAGGGAAATATAAAAGACTTAAAAGTAAGGGTGATATGTATGAATGGGGCTGCGACAGATATCTAGTTTTAGAGCGTTCTGGGGCCGTGTTGCGCCACATTTGTAGAATTAGACACATTTATGATTATTTTATGCCAAATCTAGGCGCAGGAAAGTGAGAACAAGACCAAGTTAAAGGTGGTCTTCCTGAACCAGACTTGTCGTATCGACACTACACTGTACCTGTATGAATGAACTGCAGAAGAACAGGCTCATACATTCTGCCGAATTCTACACTACCTTAAAGCATTTTAGAACTATCAGCACCAATGTTCATAGATGTCACCCTAGTGTTTTTTGATTGATGAGATTCAATAGAAGTTTCCAATTATGTCCAATTAACTTTTCATACTAGAAATGGACTTACTCGACAATTTTAGTCTATTTTATACAAATTTAGACCTCTACTAGGCTTTATCAATTGGCACTGTTGATCACACACATAAACAAAATGAGGTCATGAATTATCGTATGCCTGTAGAAATCAACATTAACCCCTTAACGACCTTGGGCGTATCAGTACGTCCCAGGGCTGCTAAGGGGCTTTGCAGGGGAATGCTCCGCGACCTCCCTGCACAGCCGCCAGGTGTTAGCACACCCGGCAGTAACAGAGCCGGCGGGTGGCTCCGCACGCTGGCACTGTTTTACCCATCAGGCGCTGCGGCAAAGATGGCTGCGGCGTCTGAATTAACGCCGATCGGTGCCGCGCACCGATCAGTGCGGTGATCGGCATAAGCATAGCTATGCTGCGCCGATCCGATCACCGGGCATTGTGGTGGGGAGCCTTGTGAAGGCTCCCGTCACTTACCCTGGCCGGTTTGCCCTACTTCCGTCCGCAGACAGGAAGTGGGGAAACCGCCATCTTTGTACACCCTAATGCATTGCCTATGCAATGCATTAGGTTGTATGAACAATCGCGCCACCTAGTGGTCAAGTACCACAGGTGGCCTCAATGTTACAGTAAAAATAAATAAATAAATAAAGTTTTAAAGAACAAAAAAAAAAATAGTATTAAAAGTTCAAATCACCCCCATCTCCACCATTTTACAAATAAAATCATTAAAATAATAAAAAAGTTACACATATTTGGTATCAGCACACGTCCGAAAAGTCCGATCTATAAAAATATAACATAATTTATCCCGTATGCTGAACAGCGTAGAAGAAAAAAAATTCCAAACGCCAAAATTGCGTTTTTTGGTCATTTTACGTCACTCAAAAAATGGAATAAAAATGATCAAAAAAGTCGCATGCATTCCAAACTGCTAGCGATAAAAAGTACACTTCAGCCCGCAAAAAATGCCCCCTCACTGACGTCCATAGGTGTTAGTACAAAAAAGTTATTGGTCGCACAAAATGGCGCCGCGCTGCAAATTTCAAAAATAGAAAATGTTTGGAATTTTTTTTACGTTACCAAACCATAACAAAAATCATACATGTTTGATATTGCCGGATGCGATAACAACCTGAAGAATACAGATAAACACATTATATATTTACCAAAGATGAACGCCATAAAAAAGCAAAACCCCCGCAAACATGGCGAAAATACATTTTTTTCACAATTTGTCCCACTTGGAATTTTTTTGCGGTTTCCAGTATTTCTATAGTATAGTGAATAACACCATTATAAATTAAATCTTGTCCCGCAAAATAAAAGCCCTCATGTGTCTATGTAGGTGGAAAAAAAACGAAGTTATGGCTTTCAGAAGGCACGGAGGGAAAAACGAACGTGTCACCAAAAAAAAACGCCTGGTCCTTAAGGGGTTAAAATTGGTGAGTTTTAGAATTTTTCAAAAAGTGCATACAACTAACAATTTACTAACAAACGTGTGTAATATATCTAAAAATTAATCAAATCCTAATGGTTCATCTTGTGGTCATCCTTATTCTGCTTTAAGACCTATGATTACTACATTCAGTATATATAGATGTATAGATGTAGGCTTAGAAACTTAAGGTGGCCAAACACATCAGAAGAATTGGCAGCTGAAGTTTTCAATATCAGCCAGATCTATCTTATATGTATGAGTGTGCTCTGTTTTTCCACTGATGGCAATTTTTGGGAAATATGGATCAATTACATTTTCTTTAGTTCTAATGGGAAATAAGCCACTACCTGAAAAACCCAGCAGTGATCTTTTACTCTCTCCCTAAGAACATATGTATGTTCTCCCGAGCCGAGCATACATGTGGTTGGGGGGATGAAAAGAAATAGATCTTGGACTAGGAGATTTGCATGGTCAGCGATAGATGTAGACATTTAGAGAGACATGTATGAAAACTATCTAAGTGTAATTCTTACTTTGTTGCCCATAGCAACCAATCAGAGCCACCCTTTTATTTTTTCAGAGCACTATATGAAATGAAAGGGAGGCTCTGATTGGTTGCTATGGGCAACAAAGACAGTCTTACTACTAGACAGTTTTCATACATGAGGCCCTTAGTGTTGTATCACCAAGAGCATGTCATCTACAATGTCTAAAGATTATGCAGGGCATGACTTCTGAATAAAATCCGTAACTAACTGGAGATATCAGAAGATTTCGTAATAGAGAAATGGGATTGGCAAGAAATGTTTTTTGCAAAAAAACCTTTTACAACAAAATATTGAAAAGACATGGCTTACTTGAATAAACGTTTTGAACATGAAAAAGTTAGGTGCAATCATAATTATTTTTGATAGAGGATATGAGGTTTGTAGATGGACAAGTTTATTCAAGTATGGCTAGATTTTTTTTTAATCTTTGTGTCACAATAAAAAAATGTGAAAAACAAATTTTTTTAGTAAAAACTAACACAAATGGTACTATTTTTTATTTTCTTCACTCTAAAAATCTGATTACTAAAGTTAACTGAGTATAGCAATGATCTAATGATTTACAGAGCTATCATTATGTCATGTACTTATGTGGACTCTTAGGCTGCAGCTAAGAAATCACTATCAAGTATAATGTCTCAGGTAAGATTTTGATCTAATCACAAGATTGTGACAACCTATCAAATTATAGTTGTCTTGTAAGACATGAATTATGTATCAGGAACTAAAATAATTAGCGTCTTACCAAATTATCAACCCCTAAAACTTATAATGACATTTCCTTTGTACAGGGGCAATCAGAGTGGATGTAGGGGAGATGGGATCTGTGTCTTCACTGTATTAATTTATTCAGAGATCACTGGTAATAGTTCTGTCCTATGTAAATATCCTATGTATGATACAAATAGCGTAAAAGAGTTCTTTAGTCTGAAAAGTTCAGATTAATAATGCAGCATTTACAATAGTCAGATTGGGTTTCATAAGCAGATAAACTTCTACCACAGTCATGAAGTAGTTAAACTTTAAAAACAGGTAAACAAATATATTTCTCAGTTACCCACAATGTTATATTACCACCACTGAGTTTTTATTATGCAAATGTTCTCAATCTGATTAGCTTCTTCCGTTTCGTTTCCTAACAAAAGGTGCCTGCAAGTACTAATCAGAATGTTGCAATTTACATATTAATGACGTTTTACCTAATGATATTTCCTTCATCTTGACGGTAATCAAATAAAGATTCTTTCCTTTTTTTCCTCAGGAAACCATTGAATCGTGATCTCTTAAATTAATCTGACCGAAACTTTTATTATTCTTTTAGCTCAATTTGTAAAAAAATGTCTGGTTTAAATATCTGAACAACTTATCTCAAAGAAATAGAAAAAAAGCTTTATATTTACAAGTTAAATGGAAGGTTCCGATTGTTATTTCATATTACATTCCTAGTCAGTACAATATAAAATATGTTCTGCCATTTTACCAGTTTATTGTAAAAGCTATGTGCTATGGGCACTAAGAGGATCTGATAATTAGTTAATTAGGGCATAAGTTGAACCTCCGAAGCCCCAATGCAAAATCTCTCACAGAGTTCCCACCCAATACACACACATCCACCCGCACAGCTACCATGTGTCAGTTGTAAAATTGGTGTCCTCATAGGTGCTAGAAGGGACTTTCAACCCACTTAGGAAGTAAGCTCCAGCTTTTCCCTAGTGTTAGTGACACTCAGGAACTTTGCGTGCCACATCACCTGAAATGGAATTTGTTTATTGTAATCAGTAGATATTAAGCTGTAAGGAGAATAATATTCAATTATCTCTCCTCTAGAAGGAAGAAAATTGTCTCTTTTGACAAGTGCTACAGAGAGAAAAAAAGCTCACAGATTTTTCAGACTTTCTTCATGGACCCTATGTTTGGCATATATATCCTGGAAAAAACTCCTGGAGTATATGCTAAAAGTATCCATTTGGCTCCACTTATCCAAGAAATCAGACTGGTATACAGTATGTTGGTAATCTTTTTTTCCAGCATGAAATAGCATAGTTGCTTTTGCTATTCCATGCAAAGCTAAACAGTAATAGAAATGTAGAATGTAGTGGAATCGTTTGAATTGTGCAAATGTAGTGGAATCGTGTTGGTGTACCTTTTTTCCAACATGAAATAGCATAGTTGCTTTTGCTATTCCATATAAACCTAAACAGTAATAGAAATGTAGAATGTAGTAGAATTGTGTGAGTCATCTGTTGGGTAGGTACCAATTGGCTGTTACGTATATAGTTTGTATTTTTTGTATGTTAGAAGCAATATGGACCTACAGGATTAGTAATATCTATAGCATAGTAGTATATTTTCTTTTATTGTAATTTGGTGAATATATTTATAAAGGATATAGCAGAAAATCCCTTTTTGTACCCTGTAGCTTATTTTTATATACTAGACATTGGCGCTAATACTATTCATTACTTTTTGAACAATAGAAATGTATACAGTACAATATTATTTATACAGAGGACAAATGTTACCAACATATCCCATTATATGCCTATACTGTACAGTAGTTAAAATTTAAGCCTTCTGTGAGGAGTACTTATATAGTATAGTACAACTCACCTAAAAAGACATCTTGTATGTGTAAAAAGCTTCAGTGCTTCCAGACCACAATGCAAAGAGAACCCTAGGACAGAGGGTCAACAGATAATCCAAAAAGGAAAGGTTTCCAGAGGATGAAGGACAAATGACTAAGGAACTGCAAAAGTCTTAAGCGTGTTAAAAAATTGGAAGTAACATCAACTTGTTAGTTTAACAGAAATTTCAAAATGAAGATTTGATGCACAGAAGCATTCGTTGGGAGACATTGATGTTTTTAAGTTTGGGAACCTTTCAGAATTTTCTTTATTTTTGTATAAATTTTACCTAAAACTATACAGCAGATATATACAAAAGTCGTGGCTATTTCTATGTAGATGAAGAGAACCAAATCAAACAATTGGGTCAAAAATAATAGACTTGGTCATTTATTTATTGAAGGCAATAATTTAATATCTATGAGTGTCAAATGTAAGTGAACCTTCAAATAATGTGAAGGAGAAATTAGAGTAAGGTGTTTTCAATCAATGGGATGACAATCAGGTGTGAACAGCCTACCTCTTTTGTCCAAAGAACAGGATCGGTCAAAGTTTACATGTTTGTGGAAATGTGTCATGACAGGAATTAAGGATATTTATGAGATCCCCAAAACAAGAGTTTTTATTGCTCATTAGGCTGCAAAAGGTTACGGCACCATTGCTAAAGAGTCTGAACTTCACCAATTTACAGTCAGGCAGACTGTTTACTAATGGAGGAAATTCTCACATAAGCTAATGTTCATGATTCCACCATCAAGAGGACACTGAACAACAATGATGTAGATGGCAAGATTACAAGTAGAAAACTGTTGTTCTCCAAACAGAAAATTGCTACCCAACTGCAGTTTGTTAAACATCACTAGGACAAGCCAGAAATCTATTAAAACAATATTTTGTGGACAGATGAGACTAAAATAGAGCCTTTTGTTCTAATTGAAAAGCATTATGATTGGAGAATGGAAAACACTGCATTCCAACGTAAAACCTCATATCAGCTGTAAAACAGGTTTGGGGCTGTCTTGCCACATCTAGGCCAAGACAGCTTGCCATCATTGATGAAACAATGAATTCTGAATCACACCATCAAATTCTAAGGGAAAATGTCAAGACATCTGTCCATAAGCTGAATCTCAAGAGAGAGTGGGTCATGCAGCAAGACAATGGCCTTAAGCACACAAGTCATTCTACCAAAGAATGGTAAAGAAGAATATAATTTGGAATGGCTAAGTCAAAGTCCTGACTCCTGACCTTAAACCAAGAGAAATGTTGTGTAAGGACCTAAGGTGACCAATGCACGGGAGTAAAACCACCAACCTAATAGAGTTGTAGTTAGAAATAGAGGAATAGGCTTAAATTCCATCAAGCTGATGTGCAGGACAACAATTACTGGAAAGGTTTAGATGCAGTTGTTACTGTTCAAGGGGGTCATACTAGGTACTAAAAGCAAAGGTCTAAATACTTTTGCTGCTCATGGCGATATTGAATCATTTTTATCAATATATAAATGACCAAGTCCAATATTTTTTACTTCTTTGCTTGACTTGTTCTATATTTTAAAGATAAAATGTATTAAAATAGAGTAAATTCTAAAAGACTCATAAACTTTATAATTTATCTTCAATATAGGCTCTAAACATGAAGTAAACCAAGCCTTCTAAGTTTATATCTCTTTTCCCCTACCATTAGCTTCCAATTATTTGAGATAAACCTCCCTACACAGCAGGTTGTTCACTGTGAAAATTAAAAATGACAAATTATTAGCACACTTACTTATCAAAGCAAAAGTCTATTATCAGCTAACACTTTCATGTTTTTTTCTGTATTATTAATCCATCCATGCATTAATAAAAGTATAAGTGCAAGATGTTATTTCACAAGTGACCATTTAATACCCTTTGAAAAAAGAAGAAAAAAATTGTTCCTTTCATAAATACATGCAAATCTAAAATATCAAAATCTGAACAAATATTATAAGTACTTATCACTTATTTATGAATCCTGAACTGCTTCCTAAAATGAAATCATAATTTAACATAACTTATTTATAAGAAACCAATATACAGACTCACACGGCCCAGTGCAATTGACTTGGAAGCAAATATTATTAAAATATAAATATTAACTCACAATGATAAAGTAGGTTAGGTTAGCCAATTGCTTCAAGACATTTAGAACTTTTGGAAATATAATACTCCAGGGAGAGGATAAATGGATCTAACAAGAAGCTTTCCACCTAAAAGTATATTTATAAAAGAAGTGTGGGCTTACATTGTGGAAGATTAGGGCTTCACAGTTTTCGATTTTTGGCTTGAGGTTCTCATTTAGTTTTCAATTCTGACAGAACAAAAATAACTCTTTTCTGTACTTATTTTAGTATAATATTTATTTTTGTTTCCATTTCTAGATTTGGATGATATTCACTCAATAGATCACTTCGAAAATATTGGAGTTCTTTATACAAAGCATGACTTAACAAACCATCACTGATACATAAAGTACACAGATTTTGTTATCTACCAGTGCCCAGATAATATCAACATACAGGGCCAAATAAATCAATTATTTATTGAACAAATATTGGTGCTCAAATAATGGTGCTGTATAGTGTAAAAATGCTACCATTTATAGTCAATATTAGTTATATGTTATTACTACTGAGTAAAACTAATATCTCCATTAACCTTCTAAATGATACTGCCATATAATGACATAATGCCTCTAAGTACTACCAAAACAGTACTGAAATACAATGACAAAACAATTCCACCATACAGATTCCCTAAACAGTGTCTTAATCAGTGTTGTACTGAAGTTTCTTGGGTCCACTAGAGAAAATTATTCTAAGGGCCATATCTCTATCTACCTGATATGTGCATGTCTACTTTTAAGTACTTTACAGTTGAAACCAGAAGTGTACATACACTATATAAAAAAAAAATACATAAGCATGTTTTTCTTACTACCTAACATGAAATCACAATAAACCTTAACATCATGGGAAAGTCGAATGAAATTAGTCAAGATATCAGGAAGAGAATTGTGGACTATTGCACAATACCAGAATAATGAAGAGAGAGAGAGAAAATTTTTGGACTTGCTGCAAAGCCCAAAGCTTACATGCACTCGGAATTACATGCCTTTAATAAATTTTGGGGACAGCCCATATGATGATGTCATTGGTCTTTGAAGCTTCTGATAGTTTTATTGGCAAATCTGATTTTAAATTAGAGACCCCAGCTCGGGGTGTATTTTAAAGCACACCAAAAAACCCCAACTGCTTCTCTATGTAACATCAGGGGAAAGTCGAATGAAATTAGTCAAGATATCAGGAAGAGAATTGTGGACTTGCACAAGTCTGGATCATTCTTGGGTGCAATTTCCAGATACCTGTAGGCGCCTTATTCATCTGCACAAACAATTATATGCAAGTACAAACAAGATGGGAATGTTCAGCCATCATACCGCTCAGGAAGGAGACGGGTTCTGTGTCTCAGAAATGTATATGCTTTGGTCCGAAATGTGCATATCAACCCAAGAACAAAAGTAAAATACCTTGTGAAGATGCTGGCGGAAGCTGGTAAGATTGTATCATTATCCACAGTGAAACGAGTACTGTATCAACATGGGTTGAAAGGCCAGTCTGCCAGAAGAAGCCATTACTCCAAAAGAAACATAAAAGCCAGATTAATGTTTGCAAATGCACACAGGAACAAAGACTTACATTTTTGGAGACATGTCCTATTGTGTGACTAAACTAAAATTGAACTGTTTGGCCATAATGACCATTGTTACATTTTGAGGTAAAAAGGAGAAGCTTGGAAGCCTAAGAACACTATCCCAACTGTGAAACAAGGAGGTGACAGCATCATGTTGTGCGGTTGCTTTTCTTCAGGAGGGACTGGTGCACTTCACAAAATAGATGGCATCATGAGGAAAGAAAATTATGTGGCAATAGTGAAGCAATATCTGAAGACATCAGCAGGAAGTTAAAGTTGGGCAGAAATGGGTCTTCCAAATGGACAATGACCCGAAGCAAATTGCCAAACTGGTTACAAAGTGGCTTAAGGATACCCAAATCAATGTTTTGGAGTGGCCATCACAAAGCCCGGATCTCAGTCTTATTGAAAATGTATGGGCAAAGCTGAAAAGGCAGGTGCAAGCAAGGCGACCTACAAACATGTCAGAAGGACAAATTCCCACCAACTATTGTGAGAAGCTTTTGGAAGAATATTCAAAACGTATGAACCAAGTCATACAGTTTAAGGGCAATGCTACCAAATACTAATTAAATGTATGTAAACTTTTCACTTTGCAGAAAGTAATAGAAAATTAAAAATTCTCTCTCTGTCATTATTCTGGCACTTGGCAAATATAAATAATTTTTGTAATCCTAATTTACCTAAAACGGGGAGGGTTAATTCTGTTTTCATGTTGGATAGTGAAAAAAAAAAAACCATTCATATGTGTCTTTTTATATAGGGTATATAAACTTCTGGATTCAACTGTATGTAAATTTGCTTTAACGTAATCATTGCATATGCAGGGTTTAATAGAATATCTGGTGATTGGTTATAAAGTCAGATCCAAATGTGGCTGACTTCTGCTAGACCTTTAGAGCCTTGCTATATTTGGGGTACATTATTGTATCAGAGCTTGGGGCCAATGGCCATATCTGAACATGCCCTAACAGGAAAGCAAAGCTTCTAAGAAACTAAATTCTCCCTTTTGGCTGGGGACAATGGGAGTGCTATATGCTAGGATTTCCATTTAATAGTATAGGTAAAACTGTCCATAAATAGTGTTGCTCAAATAGGTCTTTTTTTGTTTCAGCACTGATTCGACCAAACTGAGAAAAAAATTAAAGTCTGAGAATTTTTTTTATTTTCTTCTCTAATCGTAACCCTAACCCTATTCCTAATCTTAACCTTCAATTGGGGTAAACATTAGGGATTTTCATGAGGTAACTTACTATTTTCTGGTGATGCTGTTTTGGCAGCTCCTGGTATGGCATCACTTTGGGTCTGATAAAACTTCAAGTTACCATAACAATTCCACTATGTTATGGTAATTGGAAGTAACATTGGGCCAGAAGTGATGCAGCACTGGGAGATTGGCAAACCCTAAAAAAATTCTAAAAAACCCTAACTATACCCCCAATTTAGGGTTAGGGTCAATGTTTTGGCAATTTTCGCTGAAATTCAATTGTCAAACCATTTTGTTTAGTATTTAATTAATCCAAATCCAAAGCCTAAATTACGCACAAAAAATTTTATTTGCTCACTAATACGACAAATATGCAATGTACTTAGGGCCACATGTATGAAAACTATCAAGGTCCAAAACTCACTTTGTTGCATAGCAACCAATCAGGGCTCCCTTTCATTTCATATAGTGCTCTGGAAAAATGAGAGGGGCACTCTGATTAGCTGCTATGGGCAACAAAGTGAGTTTTAGACTTAGACAGTTTTCATACATATGGCCCCTAGTACTCATTTAGTGCGTTCACTAGGTATTTGCTATTTGGTAACTACACTGAGGACACTATGTAACGCTTGACATTATGCTTTGGTGAATTATTTAAACATACTCATACAGACCAATTCTTTCACCGAGATGACCTGAAAACATATTTACCTTAGCAGTAAGTATATTAAGCATGCCATCATATGGAGATAAAAGCACCAGGTGTTCAGGTGATAAAGCTAAAATACATACCAGGGTGCTTTATTTCTGAACTAGTGTTTTATTGTCATCCGGATATAGTACATTATTTTCCATCTATCTTCTGGTAGTAGAAGAAGTATAATTGTTTACAGATACACTACATCAACTTTCCGAGATGTTAGGTGTATGCAGACAAAGAAAAATGACTTCACCAAAACAATGGCTATGAGAATTGCCTGCAGTGCGCTATTAACACATGACACATACAGATGACATCTTTCTTCAACTAATGCTTCAGGCAAATCATATAGCATATATATCTGCCTGGTGCAGAATACATTCCCAGTGTACATTCCTTAATATTAAAGCTCAAAGCAATAACAAATTTGTAATGAAACTTTTTTCAAGGAACGTTTATAACACAAAACACAGATATCCCAATTTATTACGTTACAGCCTATCTCCAAGGCTAAGGTGCAATTAATACAGATAATGAGTACAGAGTAGGAGGGCTTCTTATAGAAAAACTGACAGATCTGTGAGAGACAGAATTCTTCCTGGTTGGTAGGTATTCATAGACTTATTTCATGCAATAAAATGCTAATTAATTATTTAAAAATCATACAATGTGATTTTTTGGATTTTTTTCTAGATTCTGTCTCACACAGTTGAAGTATACCTACAGTAAAAATTATAGACCTCTTCATTCTTTGTTGGTGGGAAAACTTGCACAATCACCAGTGTATCAAATAGGTATTTTCTCCACTGTAAATTGGCCCCATCACAGAGTCATACCTAATAATACATAGGGTATGGCTTGTACACTAATTTAGCAAATATGCTATGTGCTGAGTAGATATATACAGTACATGCAATCTTCAACCTCTCTCTCCACTGGGATCCTTCTATCTTCCTTTAAGAATGCCATCATAACCCCGTTACTAAAAAAAGCCCACTCTGGGGAACCATCCTGCACTGCTAATTACCGCCCAGTCTCTAATCTTCCATTCATCTCTAAACTCCTGGAAAGCTTGGTCTACTCTCGCCTAACCCGCTATCTCTGCTAACTCTCTTCTCGATCCTCTACAATCAGGTTTACACACCCTAGACTCTGCAGAAACTGCTCTAGCTAAAGTCTGTAATGATCTCCTCATGGCTTAATCACAGGGCAAGTACACGTTGTTGCTCCTTCTGGATCTCTCTGCAGCGTTTTACACCGTGGATCACCACCTTCTCCTCAGCATGCTCTATGGCATTGGCCTCCAGGACACAACTCTCTCTTGGTTCTCATCCTACCTCTCTGACTGCTTCTTCAGTGTCTCATTTGCAGGATCTACCTCCTCTCCTCTTCATCTTGCTGTTGGGGTTCCTCAGGAATCGGTTCTTGAACCTCTCCTCTTTTCACTTTACACAGCCCCCGTTGGACAAACCATCAGTAGATTTGGCTTCCAGGACCATCTCTACACTGATGACACTCAACTATACACCTCCTCTCAAGACATCACTCCTGTCCTGTTACAAAACACCAGTGACTCTCTGTCCGCTGTCTCAGACATAATTTCCTCTCTCCATCTGAAACTAAACCTCACTAAAACCGAACTTCTTGTTTTTCCACCATCTTCTAACCAACCCCACCCTGCTATTTCTGTGTCAGTGTGTGGTACCACCATAACTAGATTCTGATCTGTCTTTCACCTCCTCTATATAAAATCCCTTGCCCGCTCCTGTCACCTGCACCTCAAGATCATCTCCAGAATCCATCCTTTTCTCACTGTGAAAACAACTCAAACCCTCATTGCTGCTCTTATTCTTTCTCGTCTTAACTACTGTAACTCCTTGCTTATTGGTCTCCCTCTCTGTAAAGTCTCCCCTTTCCAATTTGAATGCAGCAGCCAGGCTCGTCTTTCTTTACAGCCACTATACTGATGCCTCTACCCGGTGTCACCTGCTGCACTGGTTGCCCATTCAGTACAGGATACAATATAAACTCATTACTCTCACCCATAAAGCTCTCCACAGAGCTTCAACCCCCTACATCTCCTCCCTCATCTCTGTCTACCACCATACCCAGTCTCTCCGCTCTGCTGATGATATCAGATTACATTCCTCAATCATCCGAACCTCCCATGCCCATCTCCAAGATTTTACACGTGCTGCACCAGCTCTCTGGAACATGCTACCACGCGCGATCAGGCACACTCACAACCCTCATTGCTTGTGCCTTGAGAAAACATTTTCTCAGTCTGGCCTACCAAGATCCCTAATTGCTAACCCCCACCTGCTATCACACACATCTGTCACTCCCTACACTAGGGCACTCAAAAGCACGTACTGTATATAGATGTACTGTCAGGGTGGCAGGTTCACCCAACTGTTATTTAAACCCCCTCAAATTTATGTAACATGACTGGACCATTGTAAACCTAGCAATTCTTACCCTTCATCTCCCCCATACACCTTAATAGATTGTAAGCTCTCGCGAGCAGGGCCCTCACACCTTGTGTCTCATCTGTAAATACTTTTGAACGTGTAATGTCTGTACTTATACCCTCAAAATTGTAAAGTGCTGTGGAATATGTTGACGCTATATAAATAAATTTTATTATTACTATTACATTCACTCGATAGTTCCTTTTTGGCAACTGCATAGATATATATATAAATTTTCCAATACCCATTTATTCTACAGTGTTTAATATTTGATGAAAGAAGTTTCTGAAGTTAAATTCCCCACTTTGTACCTAGATCTATGTGATGTGTATCAGCAAGTACATATGACGACTAATATGATGCAAGTACATATGACTAAGATTGCTATAAATGATGCCTATCTATGGTCTACCTTTCTTCTTGGCGGCAGTGTAGAGTTTGGGGCATAGAAAGCAATGACACTCCCATAGCATCAACCAAGAGGTGGAACGTAAAGCTTCTAAGTCTGCTACCAGTAAAACTATGCCCCTGCAAATTCCCATAAGTGGCTTGATCCCTCTCCATCTTCTTTGTACAACTGAGAACCAAGACCCAAGTGCAGCTGCTAATTCTACAGTCAGTAAAGCCATGTTCAACCATGCTTGATCCCTTCAATCTCCTTTTTATGATCCATAAATTGACTTTTTTATTTAGTTTTTGCTAATGAATGACAGGGGTATTATGATGACGCCAACGTAGGCAGGGTCCCCTACATTTAGTGACCCCATAACATTCTCTCAGATTACCTCTATTGTATATATGCTATTATCTGCTGCTGTTACAAAAAAAAGGAAATTCCAATAAAACATTATGCTAGAAAATTGTTAATAATAAAAATCTACAATATAATACTACATTATACATTTCTAGGCCTCCATGAACATATTGTTGACAAATGGCAACTGTGGCACATGGCAGAATAACCCTGTCCCTTTTTAATGGCCTGTTAGTAAATACCTATTGTTCTAACTTCAATGTTTGCTGCAGGATGTTTGATTTATAATAGCAGCCTGGACATGGTGGGTGTGGGGAAAGAATATAATTTGATTTTTAGGATGCCCTTAGGAACAAAGAAAATTTAGCATTCATTATATACAGTCATCCTGTGGCAACTAGTAGAAATGACACATCCTAATGACAGGAAATCATAGTGTACAAACTGAAGAGATAGGCTGCCATTATTCTTCATTTGTCAGTTCATCCAGGTAAAATTCTGCTGACCTGGTTTCTCTACATAGGACACAAAGCTACACAGGATGCTCCTCAAAGGTAATGTACATCTATATAGTGGCACACAATTCCATCTTAAGTCTGGTTATTCTTTCTTTTTTTCTACGAAAAAATTCCCTTTCCTATCAACCACAACTCTCATGAAAATGTTTATTGAGTTTTTACCATTATAGACAAAGTACATTAACTCAACTTTATAAATGTCTAATTAGTGTGGACATTACCTCTTAAATTTAAAGAACAGGGGGTTTCCAATATCCCATTTTAGACAAAGAGAAGCTGGCATATACACAATCACTCTCTGTTGTAGTCAATGAGACATTGGCAGGACCTCCACTAGTAGAGGCATATCCCCTAGTTTAATTCCCTGCTGAGCCCAGCACCATGGCACTGGTCCTTCCTGCCAGGCTTTGTTTACTGCAGTGAAGACCATGTACCCACATGCTGTATCTACTGCAGCCATTCACTGTTTCCATCAGTCTTGTGAAAACCTGCAAAACCTGCTCCCTGTCAATCACATCATGTTCATCATTCATGCGACACCTCAGCCAATCACAGGCCTCTTCCTGTATGATTTCCACATAAAGGCTGTGATCAGAGGCATAACGTACAGCTTCTGGGCCCCAGTGCAAAATCTATAGTGGGATTCCCACCTAACCATGTACCACTTATAATATTGGTGTGTTCCTATGTTGTAGAGGGCCCCTTGGGTCCCCACAGATTCCAGGTCCTGGTAGCGACTGCTACCTCTGCACCCTGTATAGTTTTGTGTAACTAATGAACTTGATGGAGTTGAAACTTTGCTGGAACAAAATGGATTTTAAAGGACAGTTAACCTTTTTTGTTTTTCTTCACCTCTCCCTGATCAGCATAAAGTTTTTTTGTTTGTTTTTTACAAAGTAGTAAAGCAAAGGTGGGTATGAAACAAGCACCGTTGCAATGTTATTCTATTATTGATATTGCACTATTTGGGAGTGAGCCACTAACTTGTCCACCATACATCTGTTATGTTTTTGAATCCAAAGGTAACATCTACACAAGGCAATAGATGTTGGTGGTCACAGATGCACAACAAAGCTTTAGTCTTCTCTTCAGCCTATTTACTGCTTTTATGCATGAGCAAGCATTGCTACCACATAGGGTAACTGAAGGTATCACAAGATGACATATCATAGGCCTGAGGGATAGTGGAAGAGCGGCACTGGGTCAGGGCCACACACAGGCTACTCAATTTTTGCAGAGAAACAATGGGAAGTGAGGCAGTTTAAAAAGAAGCCATATCATATAAAGAGCTGGCTAATAGGACCATATTCAGTATATTATATGGTCCACATCATTGGAGTACTGTTAATTGTAATAGAAAAATCCTAAAGTGAAGATAAAATAGCAAAATTCAAAACATTTAAAGGCCAAAGAGAGAAGTACAAACACACATAAAGAATAATGACTGTGGGGAATGTGGGCTCCATGGTTAATTGTTACATCCCTTGCCAGTTATATACACTATGGAGTGAGAGCCTCATAGCTGAATGAAAATAAGAACGTTGATTTGATGTGAACTGTTTCCTGTCATCTTTAGACCCGACACCCCCCCACTTTATGAATTTAATGAAGTTTAAATAAATGTTCCCTGTTCATCAATTTGTGTTAAATGAGTAGACACGCCAGGGAGCGGAGTCTAAGTAGCCCCTGGTATTCACCAGAGCCCGTCGCAAAGCGGGATGGACTTGCTGCGGCATGAGGCAACCAGGTCGCTACCCCTGACGTGACTTGCTTGCGATGGTGGCCGGGGTACTGCGTGGCACAGAATCGTAATCCAGAGGCGTAGTCGGGGACAGGCAGAAGGTCAGGACGGGTGGCAAAGAGTGTTGGGGGCGTATCCCTAAAATAGGACCAGCGCCCGGCAATAGACCAAATACCGGGACGCTGGCCCTTTAAATCCAGACCAGCCGTCGCGTGCGCGCCCTAGGCAGAGGGTACGCGCGCGGCGGCCGGGACAGGCAGGATCAGCGTACACAGGAGCATGGACGGGTAAGTGAGCCAGCACCCGTGCAGCAGGGGGGTGGTCGCAGACGGCCGCGGCACCCGCGCCGGACAACCTGCGGGCACGGGGGCGGCCGCGGGAGGCAGCGGCGCTGGCGCCAGCACCCATTACAGTAAGTTTTCCCTACTACTAGAAGCTTCCTCTTTTTTCTGCTAGCTCAAGTTTATAGTCAAATATCTAGGTGTTTTTTACATCCTTCCATCACCAATGTCTTTTAACCAGTACTTCATGGTGTCACTAAGAGAGTATGGAGCAGGTACTGACTCTTAGATACAGCTGAGTAACAGCAGTAACAGCAGAGATCAGAGCCGGCTCTGATCTCTGCTGTTTAACCGCTTAGAAGCCACACTGTTCCTAACCTTGATCAGTTTCCCTGCGACAAGATCGTGGGGTGCCGAGTGGTTGCTATGACAGAAGCCTAATGAAGGCTTTCATGCCTGACATTATACTGCTCCTATGACCATCTGCCATAGGCCATCTTTAAACACCATTCTGCATTATATACATAATACAGAATGGTGTATAAGTAGGAAAATAAAAGTTTAAAAAATACAAAAAAATAAAAAATATTAAAAGTTCAAATCACCACCCCTTATTTCGTTTTACAAATAAAAAAATTAAAAAGTTACACATAATTGGTATTGCAGCATCCATGGAAGTCCAATCTATTAAAGTAAAACATAGTTTATCCCTTACAGTAAACACCGTACAAGAAAAATAATAAACAGCAAAATTGCGATTTTTGAGGGGTCATTTAGCATCATAAAAATTGCAATAAAAAGTGATATCACTTAAAAGTACCCATTAACCCACAAAAAATGCACCTCAATCAGGTGCATAGGTGGAAGTATAAAATGTTATTGGTCGAATAGGGTGCTGCAGTGTAAAATTTAAAAATGCAGATTTTTTTTTTTTTTTTAAGTACTAAAACATAACTGAAACGCTACATATCTGGTATCACTGAAATAATACCAACCCACAAACACAGATAATACGTCATTTATACTGAATAGCAAACAACATAAAAACAAAACCACCACAAAAATGGCAAAGTTAAGTTTTTTTTACATTCCACCCCTATTAGGTCAATAGAATCATTACAAAGTACATATTGTCCCGCAAAAAACAAGCCTGAGAAAACCATTTTAGGGGATTAAACAGACACAACTAGAAATAGGCGCTAGCAGAGCTGAAATGTCAGTCTGCCTTAGATCATCCCATAGTCTGCACTGGAAGTATAAGCATGTAGAAGCTGTGAAGAGTGAAAAAAGCCAGATGGAACAACTCCTTTAACTTGACTGTGATATCATGCTTTGGGGTGTTATCTGTCTTTAGTTCACAACAAAAGCCATTGAAAAAGATTAGATAATGCACTGTGATATCACAGTGAAGTTATCTGTCAAGTTTATTTTTGCTACATTTGTATGTATACCCCTAATAAAGCAAATCACCTAACACCTCCTCAGTTCAAAATCCTTCGGTTTTCATTCCCTTTACGTTCTTGTTATCAACTAAGTTCAGTAGCTGTGGAAGTATCCAAATATTTCCAATAAAACCTAAGAGACATAGATTGTCTGTCATTATATAGCAGTATATGTATGAACTGATGGTGTACATGCTGTAGAGGATTCATCTTCCTCAAGCAGCAACAAATCCGGCATTTAGGGCATTTCAGACCACAGTGTCCTAGAAATGACACTTTTGGTACATGACCTCCAGTGTTACACTCTTGGTATTACAGTCATGCATTATGGTGTTTGCTATTATCTTTATATTTAGAATAATGGGATTCCGTAACTGCAGTCTTCAGTAATTGATGCATTATGCATGTGTGGTATTTGCAGTAAATTTCCAATGCTTAGAAATGCTAAACATTTTCGTGCAGTTCATCCCCCCCCCCTCGATATTCAGTCCACTGCACTTTTTTGTAGACCTTAACTGCGGCCTTTGAGAAATTTGAGGCCTTATTTGGTTATACAATTATTATAAGCAATTGCTGAGCAGAGTAACTGGAAAGCTAATCTAAATGATATGGTAATGCTACCATATATCAAATGGAATTGGGCAATTGGAATGCCTTGTGTAGAAGAATAGAATGATGAATTAATAAATGTTCCATATTTATCACAGAAACCTAAAAACTAAAAGGATTCATTCGTACAGTAAGTGCTCCTAGATTTCTAACAGAAGTAGATTAAGCCTTATCCCAAAACCTATATCCTTCCTATGAGAGTGAATGTAAAAGAAATATATGTAAATGATGCTGGATATCTTCAGCTCAAATTTAAGTAAGTGTTATTTTACTAATGAGTTTTAAAAGTTAAGCTGATTGTGATGTATCTATGATGGCTATGGGCCTATTGTTCATTTGCTTTACCCTTGAGAGTGTTGTTTTCTGAAGGAACTGTACAAATGACGGATGCGGTCTAATGACATGAAAATATCATCGAGCGCCAGACTCTGGGTAATGAACCCAGACATGCAAATTTTGCTGGTAATATACAGTAGATGGCCTTACTGAAGCAGCTTGAGTTGTGAACTCAGCACAGAAATATTCTCAAAGACTAGAAATGGAGTGCAGCTCTAATCAGTTAGATAAGAATCATAACAAGAGGCGTAACTTGAAACTTTTTGGCCCCAGTATATATAACAGGGCCTATCACCTAATATGTGCATTTATAATACTGGTGTATTATTCGGGGGCAGAAAGGTCTTTGGGCCCCCTAGCACTAGGACTCTTGTGTGACAGTTTACTCTGCACCTCCTGAAGCTATTCCTATAGTAACTATTCTCAGAGGTATGCATTATTAGGTTATAAAATTTGAAATTATTCAGCTTCAAAAAGAGAAAGCTTAGGGGTGATTTCATTACAATGTACAAATAGGTGAAAGGACAGAATATAGATCTCTTGTATGATCTTTTACACCTAAGCCTCTAATCTTGACAAGGAGGTATCCTCTACGTCTAGAGGAAAGAAGATTTCACTTCTCAGACAGGGATTATTTACTGTAAGAGCGGTGAGACTATGGAATTCGCTACCACAAGAAGTTGTGATTCATTGAACCAGTCCATGAAAGTGCTACATGCCTTCCTTGAAAAATATAACATTTTAGGTTATGGGTACTAGATTCTGGGAATGGGAGGTTAATCTAGAGATTGTTTCAGATTGCCATATTTGGGATCAGGAAGAAATTTTTCTCATGTTTGAGGCAATAGGCGGTGGCATCATCATATGTGTTTGTATAAATAATGCAGAAGGGTGGACAAAGATGGCAGTTTTACCACTTCCTGCCTGAGGAAGGATGTGTTAAAATGAAAGACATGATGGCAATGGAAGCCTTCACAAGGCTTCCTGCCACCATGTTTACTGAGCCAGCTTTGTTCCTTGTTGTTTAACTCCTTAGATGCCACAGCATTACTGGCTGCAGTTAGCATCTGACACCAACCTTCTATGTAGGGGGATTACTGTTGGATGTGTTATGTGTCCATAAGGGGTTAAGAGGTTTTCCAGTTTTAAGTTGATAAAACTTAATTATTGAATAAAAAAAGTTCTGCAACTCTTTAATTTAATGTTAGCATTTTTCTATGCAGTGCAGAGGGAGAGGGATTCATAGAGCTAATACAAAGAGGTCCCACAGACACAGTTCAAGTCTGCGGAATTAGCGGACCAGGGTAATACATGGAAGTCTTGTTTATGCTCTTCCAATGTTGGATATTTTTAGCCATGTGACATGTAGCATTTTCTTGCTGAAAGATCCCATCTGCCTCAGGGAAGACAATCATCATGTAAGAGTATACATGATTTGTAAGGTTGGATTCATATCCAGATCGGTTGAGAGTGCCTTTCACATGTTGAGTGAGAATGTCAAGAAAACATCCCCCAAACCATATTGCCTCCACCATCAGCTTGTATTCTTCCAGCAATGGTCGCTCTTTGATGTTTTGCGCCTAATACCTCAACGTCCATCCATTTGATGAAGATGAGAATGTGACTCATTGGAGAAGGCAACATTTTGCCAATCAGCAAAGGTCCATTTCTGATACTGTTGTGAAAATTGAATAATTTTCTGCCCAAAATCTTGGTTAGCAGAGGTACAATGACCATCTGTCTGCTTCAGTTCACTGAACTGTTGTTTTAGATACACATCTGGTAGGCCCCTGGTTTATTTGAATTGTGAGCTGCTCCACTGTAGTGTGTCAGTCTGTACTCCTGCACTTTTGTGACATGTAGTGTTCTGCAGTTTCCACTTTGCATATTCATAAGGGTGCCATTTGTCCACTCATGATACACCTTCACCACAGCAACACGTGAACAGCTCACCAACTGCACAGTATCAAAAATGCTGCCACCGTTGCAACTCTAATACACTGCCACTTTTACCCATGACAAGAACAAAGGATATATGTCTGGACAGCCTATCACACACCTTATATACCTACCAAACTGGCTCAGCACATGTGACTTCCTTCATGAACTACATGATGCCCACGTGAAAAGTAGGAAGTGGTCATAGTAATGTGACATTACTGTGTAATATTTTGAATACAGTAAATAATTTAAATATAAAGTATATTAGAAAACTGTACGTCCAGATTAAGATTACCAATCTTCAAGAAAGATTTTAAATTTCCCTTTGCGTTAACTCCTGTGAAACACATAAATTATTAACAAACTTCTTAAATGCTGTTTTGAATGTTTTGGGATCTGTAATTTTAAAAATGGGGTGACTTACTGATGAGTCAAATATTCAGACATCTTAAAGCCATGTCAGAACTGTGTGGGTTCCTAACGAAATTGGAGCTTTTCTTGAAAATTTTAAAAACTGCTGCTTGGTTTATAGGTCTTCTAAGGTGCTTAAAAATCAAATTACATTTATTAAATAATTATAATAATTATATGTGAAATCTTGCTTATCAACTAATATTCTTGATATTAACATCTGCTTTAAAATCAGACACATTCAAAGTCAGAAAATTGCAAATTTTTTCAAATATTCTGTAAATTTCAGATTGATTTTTTTTTTTTAAATAAATGTGAAAACTATCAACCAAAATGCATCACTGACATAGAATATGATGTGCTCTGAAAAAAATAATCACAGAATCACAAAGTAGAAGCATTCCAAGGACATTACCACATAAAGCGAGATCAGATTTGAAAATGGGGCTTTATCATTTTATTCAGCACTGGCTGTGTCCTTAAGGGAATTATTTCTATAAAACCGGAAGTTCTTATACAGTGGTGAAAAAAAGTATTTAGTCAGCCACCAATTGTGCAAGTTTTTCCATTTAAAAAGATGAGAGAGGCCTGTAATTGACATCATAGGTAGACAAAATGAGAAAACAAATACAGAAAATCACATTGTCTGATTTGGAAAGAATTTATTTGCAAATAATGGTGGAAAATAAGTATTTGGTCACCTACAAACAAACAAGAATTCTGGCTCTCACAGACTTGTAACTTCTCCACTCATTAACTATAGTAATGGCACCTGTTTGAACTTGTTATCAGTATAAAAGACACCTGTGCAGAACCTCAAACAGTCACACTCCAAACTCAACTATGGTGAAGACAAAAGCGCTTTCAAAGGACACCAGAACAAAATTGTAGCCCTGCAGCAGGCTAGGAAAACTGAATCTGCAATAGGCAAGCAGCTTCGTGTGAAAAATCAACTGTGGGAGCAATGATTAGAAAATGGAAGACATACAAGACGACTAATAATCTCCCTCGATCAGGGGCTCCACACGGGGGACCTAGTGAATGACCTGCAGAGAGCTGGGACCAATGTAACAAAGGCTACCATCAGTAACACACTAAGCCACCAGGGACTCAGATCTCAGATCCTGCAGTGCCAGACATTTTCCTGCTTAAGCCAGTACATGTCCGGGCCCGTCTGAAGTTTGCTAGAGAGCATTTGGATGATCCAGAAGAGTATGGTCAGATGAAACCAAAGTAGAACTGTTTGGTAGAAACACAACTCGTCATGTTTGGAGGAGAGAGAAGGCTGAGTTGCATCCAAAGAACACCATACCTACGGTTAATCATGGGGGTGGCAACTTCATGCTTTGGGCTGTTTATCTGCAAAGGGACCAGGACGACTGATCCGTGAACATGAAAGAATAAATGGGGCCATGTATCATGAAATTTTGAATGTAAACCTCCTTCCATCAGCAAGGACACTGAAGATGAAACATGGCTGGGTCTTTTAGCATGACAATGATCCCAAGCACACTGCCAGGGCAATGAAGGAGTGGCTTCATAAGAAGCATTTCAAGGGCCTGGAGTGGCCTAGCCTGGTTTCAGATCTTAACCCCATAGAAAACCTTTGGAGGGAGTTGAAAGTCCATGTTGCCCAGCAACTGCCCCAAAACATGACTGCTCTAGAGGAGATCTGCATGGAGGAATGGGCCAACATACCAGCAACTGTGTGTGCCAACCTTGTGAAGACTTACAGAAAACGTTTGACCTCTGTCATTGCCAACAAAGGAGATAGAACAAAGTATTGAGATGAACTTTTGTTATTGACCAATTACCTATTTTCCACTATAATTTGCAAATAAATCCTTTCCAAATCAGACAATGTTATTTTCGGGATTTGTTTTCTCATTTTGTCTCTCATAGTTGAGGTCTATCTATGATGTCAATTACAGGCCTCCCTCATCTTTTTAAGTGGGAGAACTTGCACAATTGGTGGCTGACTTTTTTACCCCACTGTAAGTGGAAGAATTGCCATTGTACCCCTCAAGCAACAGGGCCCAGATTCATTACTAACGCTACATCACTGTTGTTATGCACTTGTTAAAGGTTATGGAAAGCTCCATAAAAAGTAAAAACAACCCAAGTCACATAAAAGTAGAGCTCCTCCTATGATCTAAAACGCGAAGCACCTAGATCTCAGCATATAAAGATCGGGTCTCATTTAAAACCGTATTGAATGGATCCATATTTTTATTCCACTTCAAGTCATTGAACTTTCCCCTACATTCAATACTGTATTTAACAAGTGCTCTAATTGTTTATGGAGAAATTTACGCAGTTAATGGTGTCAGGCCAAATCTAGTTATTGTTGCAGGGAGCTTTGTGCCATCTTACTAAATGTTATCATTAGCACTATTGACTGGCAGTATTTTCTCAATTCTATTGTCTGGCAAAAAAGATGTAACATATCTGAGCCAAGTAGGACATTAGCCAGAAAGTAGCAAGGCAGGAAAAAATATATATATATCGCTGACATTTGCTCAATTTTCCCATTATATTGTAAAAAAAAATACATACAGCATTAACCTCTTCTTGCAAAAGGGTGGATATGTTTTATAGAACTGGGAAAATAACTTTAATAGGGCCTGAACTATAGGAACCTAGAGGGACCTGTGTGAAAAGTGGTGCCGCCTCTACAGTCGTTCATCTCAGTAGGTTAGTACAGCATTCCTCATTATGTATGACAGTGTCTCACCACACATTATAAATGTATGCCGTTGCAAGACACATTTATGTGCTAAAAGGTGGCACATAGGGGGACATGTAAGGAACTAGGCAGATCAAAGTGCATTTTCGCATCTATTTTTCTATGTCAAATGTACCTGATGTATGAAAGTGGTTTTGTGCACTCAAATGGTGTCTAAAGTTCATCGCACCTCGCCTGTGTGTTTGGTGCATTATGGAACTTAGGCACATAAGTAATTCGCCAAATACGTATAAAGGCTATAGATGGGCTGGAAATAAAAGAAAAGTCGTAAGAATAGCATGTCAGTAAATAGAAACTATGGTACTGATCTTGCTTGGTGGACCACAAGTCCCAGCAAGACCTGTGGTGTGCTTGCTCTTGCCATATGTAGAATAAAGTGTGAGAGCAGAAAAAATAAATTTTTAAATTCAATGTAGTAAAAATTAATAATTTAAAAATCTGAACAACAGTGGGTTATTTAATGAAAAATTAGTTTTAGATTCTATTAATTTTAAATTTTATAGAAGATATTTTTATATTTTTGGGATGTTATATATTTTTATATTAATTTTATATGGTACATTTTTAGTACATTTAAATAATTTAATTTTATATAGTTTGAGAATTATCATAAATTACTTTTTATTATTCTATTGGTGTAAGTGAGAAACAGGGCCATTTCTAGAGGCTCCACTCACCTGAGGGGGGGCGTCACGGCCGCACGCCTCGAATGCCCGGAGGAAGCCCCTGTTTCTGCGCAGCTGTTTTATAACAGTTGTGCAGAGTCGGCAGCCTGCCAGTACAGGGAGGAGGCAGGACGGATCGTTACCGTCCTGCCTTCTCCACTGTATGTATCAGCGTCGCAGGGGGCGCGCGACGCTGGGCCTCCTCGGTCAGCAGCTCTGCCAGCCGAGTAGATACATGGGAACTGCGTGACAGCGTAAGCGGCATGGTGACATCACGCCACTTACACCGCTCAGCTGCTCCGGACCGGGACGCGCGGACCGAGATGAGTACTTCTTTTATTTTATAATTAGCTACAGAGGCATCTACTGGCTGCAAGGGGGGCATCTACTGGCTAAAAGGGGGGTATCTACTGGCTACAAGAGGGCATCTACTGGCTATAAGGGAGGCATCTACTGGCTACAGGGGGGCATCTACTGGCTACAAGGGGGGCATCTACTGGCTACAGGGGTATCTACTGGCTACATGGGGGCATCTACAGGCTACAGGGGTATTTACTGGCTACAGTGGTATTTACTCGCTACAAAGGGGGCATCACCTGGCTACAAGGTGGCATCTACTGGCTACAAGGGGGCATCTACTGGCTACAGGGGTATCTACTGGCTACAGGGGTATCTACTGGCTATAAGGGGGCATCTACTGGCTACAAGGGGACATCTACTGGCTACAAGGGGGCATCTACTGGCTATAAGGGGACATCTACTGGCTACAGTGGTATCTACTGGCTACAAGGGGAGCATCTACCGGCTACAGGGGCGCATCTACTGGCTACAAGGAGGGCACCTATTGGCTACAGGGGTATCTACTGGCTACAAGGGGGGATCTACTGGCTACAAGGGGGGCCTCTATTGGCTACAGGGGTATCTACTGGCTACAAGGGGGGCATCTACTGGCTACAGGGGTGCATCTACTGGCTACAAGGGGGGCATCTACTGGCTAGACTGGGGGCATCTACTGGCTACAGGGGTATCTACTGGCTACAGGGGCTCATCTACTGGCTACAAGGGGGGCATCTACTGGCTAAAAGGGGGGCATCCACTGGCTACAGGGTTATATATTGACTACAAGGGGGCATCTACTGGCTACAAGGGGGCATCTACTGGCTACAAGAGGGGCATCTACTGGCTACAAGGGGGGCATTCCCCGGCTACAGGGGTATCTACTGGCTACAAGGGGCCATCTACTGGCTACAGTGGCATCTACTGGCTACAAGGGGGGCATCTACTGGCTACAAGGGGGGCATCCACTGGCTACAGGGATATCTACTGACTACAAGGGGGCATCTACTAGCTACAAGAGGGGCATCTACTGGCTACACAGGGGGCATCTACTGGCTACACAGGGGCATCTACTGGCTACAGGGTTATCTACTGGCTACAAGGGGGCATCTACTGGCTACAAGGGGGACATCTACTGGCTACAGGGTGGGCATCTACTGGCTACACAGGGGCATGTACTGGCTACAGGGTTATCTACTGGCTACAAGGGGGGCATTCACTGGCTACAGGGGGAAATCTACTGGCTACAGAGGCATCTACTGGCTACAAGGGGGCATCTACTGGCTACAAGGGGGCATTCACTGGCTACAGGGGTATCTACTGGCTACAAGGTGGGATTTACCGGCTACAAGGGGGGCATCTACTGGCTACAGGGGTATCTATTGGCTACAAGGGGGCAACCACTGGCTACAAGGGTGGCATTTATTGGCTACAGGAACATCTACTGGCTACAAGGGGGGCATCTACTGGCTACAGAGGGCATCTGCTGGCTACAAGGGGGCATCTACTGCCAACAGGGGCATCTACTGGCTACAAGGGGGCATCTACTGGCTACAGGGGTGCATCTACTGGCTTCAAGGGGGGCATCTACTGGCTACAGGGACATCAACTGGCTACAAGCGAGGCATCTACTGGCTACAGGGGGAAATCTACTGGCTACAGAGGCATCTACTGGCTACAGGGGCGCATCTACTGGCTATAAGGGGGCATCTTCTGGCTACCCGGGGCATCTACTGGCTACAGGGGTATCTACTGGCTACAAGGGGGGCATCTGCTGGCTACAGGGGGGCATCTGCTGGCTACAGGGGGGCATCTACTGGCTACAAAGGGGGCATCTACTGGCTACAGCGGGCATCTACTGGCTACAATCGGGGCATCTACTAGCTACACGGGGGGCATCTACTGGCTATAGGGGGCTACTACCTGGCTACCATCTGAAGTGCTATAGGTGGGTAGTTTGTATAGAGATAGGAATTGGTAGAGAAGTGAGGAGTCTAAGATATTTGTTTTGTAAATTTTACAGTGAAGAGTCGGGAGTAGTCATCATGGCGGCCGGGGACAGATGGAGAAGAAGAAGAAGAGACCAACTCTTCAGAGACGTCTCCTGTGAGTCACTAGATATAACTTTACTGTAATCACTTATATGTCTGCAGAGCCTTTGTACAACTGTTATCCAACAAAGTAAGGTCAAAGAATGCTGGAAATATTGGTTGTAGTATAAAGGTTTATACTCATTAATGGTCAGTTTGTATTATTCAGTCACTGTGTGATGGTGATATGTGGTCATGGTGTGGTAGTATCATTCGGTCACTGTGTGTTGGTGATATGTGGTCTTAGTGGTCGTGGGATTCTGGTTTTGTGTAGCGGTGTTATTTGGTAACTGTATGACTATTATTTAATAGTTTTATACATAGCACATTTTGTTAAAGCTTTTTGTATATTTTAGATTTGGTTGATGGTGATGCAATATGTCGCATTTTGTTACGGACGGGAGGGAGGGGGACGAAATATCTTCACCTCGTCCTGATTTCAATTTAGCCTAGGAACGGCCCGGGTGAGAAATATTGGACATTTTTTTTCCCTAACAGCAAATCTAGCTCCACTTCGAATCCTCAGGCACAGACAAACCACATTAAAATAGGTCTGCATGTTCGAGCAGTAATGCGCCTAGTTTTGCCGACCCACATTCATACATGCGTGTAGTGTGCCACGCCCCCAGAACAACCCCAGAATGCCCCCTCACGTTAGATGCATTAAAAAGTGTTGAGTTTTACAAACAATCCACCTAACACATTCGTTTGATGCATTAGACATTGTAACCGGCTCACTTTGGCACATTTTACACCAGAAAAGGGTGAAAAACCTGATCATATATGTCTCCTATAGACTCTAAGGGCAACATGTATGTACGGGGCTGCGCCAGTAGTCTGGTTTCATTTCAGCCCCGTTCTCTAGATATATAATCAGATACACTCCAAAATTAGGCACATTATCGGGCGCCCGCAACACTTTGTATTGTGCCGTAGATCGGGGGCGTTCTGGAGCCGTGTCGCTCCACAAGCATATGATTCTACATATTTATGACGGGAGGACATCAAAACCAGACACTTTATTGCTGGAACAGCCAGACCAAGTTAAATGTGGTTTACCTGAGCCTGATTTGTCGTTTTGGAGCTAGAAAGCGCCTAGTATATGAGCCGCAATAGAACAAGTTCATAGATTTAGATGCATTCTATGCTACTAATGCGTGCAAATTGTTATGAATTGTTTCGTTTTGTCACATCCTGGTGTGGTACACCTCGGCAGTCTCCTCAAAGTGGATGCAGAATAAAAAGAAAATGGATGGCACTACACTACACTACACTTAGATGTTATGATGTCCACTAAAGATTTATGGAAATCTTCAAAATAAATTTAATCTTTGAGGCCACTGTTACCTATGAATTAAACAATTGGCCTTCACCATACTACATAGTTATAGAATACCACAACAAAGGGCAATAATTCTGCCAGATCCACAAGATCCACATTCGAACTGCATTTAAATGTTTAACCCACTGGAGACACAGCAAACTTTTTTTTTCCATCAACATAGCTGTATGAGGGCTTGCTTTTCTTTTTTTTTCTTTTTTTTGAGGTTCAATGCCTTGCTGATCTCAAATCTGTGAAATGTACACTTACACCCATCGACCACCCTTCTCCCTACCCAATAACTAAACAAAACATACAGTATGGATTCATATGTAATGGTAGAACTGTTATTTACATTGATGTAGAAATTTTTTTTCACAAGTTCTAGTTATTCTATGGTGTACTGTTGTTCTTGTAAACATATTTTTCTTCATCAAAATCACTTCATAGCTAAGGAATTCATGGATCATTTTGAGGGCATTTCCGTGATGATATAATGGAGTTGTCTGTCCTATTTAGACATATCCTTTCTTGCTTTGTATTTTATAAACTTTTTTCATCTGAGACCACTTTTCCAACCCATTAAACTGGAGATCAAATGTCATAGAATGTTATTTTTTTTTCAACAGAACTCTTAAAGGGAATGTGTCATCAAAAAATTACTTATTGTTTAACTCACAGTTTTATGTTAAACACATTTTTCAGGAATATTTGGTTATTTTTTTTTTTAATTTTCCATAACACTTTCAGTATTTTCTATTGATTCTTAAGTCCTGCAGTTTTCACTTTGGCCACTAGGGCTAATAATAGTCTGACAATTAAGTTTACTGTCCACTAGGATTCCCAAGTCCTTCTCCATTTCACTTTCACCCAACGTTTTTCCGTTTAACAAGTAATCATGGAATGGATTTTTCTTCCCCATGTGCATTTATCTGTGTTAAACTTTATCTGCCACTTCTCTGTCCAGGCCTCCAACGTATTCAGATACCTTTGTAATAAAACATTATCCTCTATTGTTTTGATTACTTGACAAAGCTTAGTATCATCTGCAAAGATTAATATTATACTATGCAATCCTTATGTAAGGTCACTAAAGAATATATTAAAGAGAATAGAGCCTTATACCAACCCTTGTGGAACCCCACCAGTAACAGGAATTCAGTCTGAGTATGTACCATTAATCACCACCCTTTGTTTTCTATCACTGAGCCAGTTACTTACCCACTTGCAAACAGAAGAATTTTCTTACTAACCTTTTATGTGGCACAGTATCAAATGCTTTAGAAAAATCAGATATATGACATCCCATGCCTCACCCGATCCAGTATAGAACTAACCTCCCCATAGAAGCTGATGAGATTAGTTTGACATGACCCTTCTTTCTTAAACCCATGCTGTTATTAATTATACATTTATCTTCAGTGAGATACTCCACTATAGCATCTCCTAGAAAATGTTCAAACATTTTACCTACAACAGAGGTTAAACTTTCCAGGGTCACTTGTTGACCCCTTTTTGAATATATGCACCACATTTGCTATGTGCCAATCCTTTGGGACATACCCTGTTATTGTACAGTCTATTAATTACTGTACACATTACTTAATTCCCATAGGACACAGGGTGTATACCATCAGGTATCTTGTGATTTATATATTTTAATCTTCTTAAGACAGAGCTGCACTTCTTCCTGGGTTAGACAAGAAACATGTAAGTTGGAGTTTACCTCATCACTCTGCCCAACAACAGGAATGATATTTGCCTTGGTAACTATGGTGGAGAAAAAAATATTTAATAGGTTTGTTTTCTCCTTATCACCCTCTACATCACTATTTTTCAAAGGGCCAACATTTTCAGTTTTAATCTTTTACTATTTATATAGTTAAAAATATTTTGAGGTTAGGTTTACTCTCTTTGACAATACGCCTTTCTTTCTTCAGTTTTGCTGCCTTTATCATTATTTTACATATTTTTTTTCCTAATACAGTAGCTTTTTAGTGCCTCTTCACTGCCCTCCTGTTTAAGTAGCTTAAGCACTTCATTTTTGTTATTTATTGCCTCCTTTACATCTCTGTTAATCCACTTTGACTTTTTCCTGTTTCTAATCCCTTTATTTCCATAATATATGTACCTCTCGCAGTGGAAGCTTAAGATATTTTTAAAGATCTCCCATTTATTTGCTTTTCTCTTTTAAAGACCCTGCCCCAGTCAATGTGGTTTAGTGTCTCTCTAAGCAGATTAAAGTTAGCATTCCTAAAATTCTACAAAATTCTCTATTGAAGGATAATTGGAAAGTTATTATATTGTGGTAACTATTTCCTAGGTGTCACCCAACTTGAACCTTTGTTACTCTGTTAGTTCTGTCAGTCAATATTAAGTCCAGTAGGGCCTTCCCTCTAGTTGGCTCCTGCACCAGTTGGGGAAAGCAACCATCTTTAGCTATTGACAAAAACCTGTTTCCTTTATGAGAGCCACAGGTTTCAGTTTCCCAATTTATATCTGGTTAGTTGGAGTCACCCATAATAACAATAACATAGTGATTAGTTCCCTTATCTATTTCTTTGAGGACTTCTATTATATTTAGTGGCCTATATCAGACTCCTAATAGAATTGCATTATTGTTATTACCCCCATGTATGTGTACCCATAATCACTCCATGTGTTAATTTCTTGTATCTCTATCTTCTGGTAGTGTTGACTCCAGACAGTATTTTATATAAAGACATATCCCTCCCCTTTCTGATTTTAATGATCTCTTCTAAATAAACTGTAACTTTGTAAGTTAACCGAGTAGTCAAAGGTCTCATCCAGCCGTGTCTCAGTTATCCCCACTATGTCATATTTTTCTACAGTAATAAATAATTCTAGTTCATTTTATTGTTGAGACTCCTGGCATTTGTCAGCATGCAATTTAGAGGTTTTTTGTTTTAATTTTTTAACCCTATTAACTATTGTTAAACCCCCTCCCTCCACTCCAGCCCCTGATATTCTACTAATTCCCAGCTCTCTATCTTCACTATCTTGCACGCTATGGGTGACATGTATGAACGGGGCTGCGGCAGATATCTGGCGTCTTTACAGCCCGATATCAGACACAGCCCCGTTCATACATTACTAAATCTCCCACACGCCATTTAGTAGCTTTCCTACGGCATTTCTGGCCGCATTACAGTTGGAACAGGTATACCACTTTCAAAGTGGTATACCTGATCCAAACTGTCGCCTGGGCGCTAGAATGTGCCTGATTTATGACCTGCTGTAGAGCGGGTTCATACATCAGGAGCATTCTAGCCTATTATTAGGCGCATGAAATTTGGCATGTAAACGCCAAATTTCATGCATGTCGCCTCATATGTGTAGTTGCCCTTCCACCAGTCCAGTGTATAAATACTTCTCCAACTCCCTACCCATTTTGTCCACCAATACAGCTGCATCCTCCCCATCTAGGTGCAGCCCATCCCTAGCATAAAGTCTCTAGCCAAGACTACAGACTAGAAGTCAACCCAGTTCTCCAAAAACCCAAATCCCTCTTTCCCACACCAATTTTTAAGCCACTTATTCACCTCCTTAATCTCTCGCTGCCTCTCTGGTGTGGCCTATGTTACACATAGTATTTCTGAAAATAATACATTGGAAGTCCATTCCTTGAACTTTTGTCCAAAGACCCTTAAATCAATTTTAAGGACACTACAAATACCTCTAACTTTGTTATTGGTGCTAATATGCACCATGACAGCTGGATTCTCACCATTTCCATCCAGTAATCCGTCAACAGTATGTCAAACTAGGGCCTCAGATAAACAACATACTGTTCGATGATCCCGGTCTCTGTGACAAATTGTCCTGTCTGTTCCTCTAATAATGGCGTCCCCAGCTACCAGCACCTATCTAGATTGCCCTGCACTCCTATTCCTCACCTTACTGGAGCAGACAGGGGGAGTGTTTTAGTGCAGAGGATCCTATTTCTAAACTGACATCCCCCTTATCCACCAGTCTTGCAAATTTGTTGGGGGGTGCCAAATCAGGACTAGCCTTCCTGGCAGTTTTCCCTCTACCCTTCTTTCTGACTGTTACCCAGCTAGCTGCCTCCTACCAAGATCCCTAATTGCTAACTCCCATCTTTTATTATACACATTTCTGTCACTCCCTACACTTGGGCACTTAAAGGCACTTATCTGAATATAGATGTACAGTCTGGGTGGCAGGTTCATCCACTTTTCAAGTTAACCAACCAATACTTAATGTATCATGGCTGGACCATTGTAAACCTAGCACTTCTCAACCTTCGTCTCACCCATATACCTTAAGAGATTGTAAGCTCTTGCGAGCAGGGCCTTCACACTTTGGGTGACATGTATGAATCTCGCCGCGTCGGAGCGCACGTTTTCGCCAGTTTTCCGGCGAAATTTGCGCCTCATGTATGTCGGCGCCGGGGTGCGCTCATACATGTGGTGTAAAGTTTGCCGCACCTCATCAGTGTGTGAGGCGCAGTGCGGGACTGCGCCGAACATGTATTCCGATTCGAGACAGGCTGGAAAACGGCGAAAAATCATTAAAGATGTCCGTGCGGCATGGAGTATGAATCAAAAAATCGCCTTTATTAGGTGTAAAACATTCTCTGAAAAAGAGCTCAAACCTACTAAAAAAATACATAAATAAAATCACTTTCCAAAAATCAAGAACGGCACTACATCGGGAATTTGGATCTTGGAAATTGCCGGGAAATACAGTAATTCAAATTCTGTAAGCTTTTCTCATTGGTCGGCAGAAACCAGCCAATCAGAATAGCAGTGACAGTGACCCATTATAACCTATGGAGAAGTACTGACCAATCAAATGCAAAGGCGGGACAGTTCAAAATACAGTAAAAATGCAGAAAAGAGCTGATTGGTTGAGCTAGCGAGGGCATGGCAATCCTGGCCAATCAGAATAGGAGCGACAGGGACCCATTATAACCTATGGAGAAGTATTGACCAATCAAATTCAAAGGCGGGACAGTTCAAAATACAGTAAAAATGCAGAAAAGAGCTGATTGGTTGAACTAGGGGGGGCTTGGCTATCCCGGCCAATAAGAGCATGAGCTACTTTCTCCCATTGTAGTCTATGGAGAGATGGGGGCACTGAAATCTCAGCGCTGTGAGGCGGGGAGTATTAGAAAATAAATCGTTTTTATTAAGAGTAAAACATTCTCTGTAAGAGCTGAAACCTTCTATAAACATACAGAAATAAAATCCCTAACAATGCGTTTGTTGCCGAGACCGACGCAACATCGGGAATTGGGATATTCGAAATTGCCGGGAAATACTGTAATTCAAATTCTTTAAGCTCTTCTCATTGGTCGGCAGAAACCAACCAATCAGAATAGGAGCGACAGGGACCCATTATAACCAATGGACAAATATTGACCAATCAAATTCAAAGACGGGACAGTTCAAAATACAGTAAAAATGCTGAAAAGAGCTGATTGGTGGAGCTAGCGGGGACTTGGCTAACTCGGCCAATCAGAGCACGAGCTACTTTGTCCCATTGTAGTCTATGGCCAGATCGGGGCAATGAAATCTAGGCTCTCAGCGCTGTGCGGCATGGAGTATGATTAAAAAAATAATTTTTATTAGGTGTAAAACATCTGAAAAAGAGCTGAAACCTTCTAAAAACATAAATCAATCAAATCCCTAACAATGCGTTTGTCGCCGTCAAAAGCGCTACATCAGGAATTGCGATATAGAGAATTGCTGGGAAATACAGGAAGTCAAATTCTTTAAGCTCTTCTCAGTGGTTGGCAAAAACCAGCCAATCAGAATAGGAGCGACAGTGACACATTATAAGCTATGGAGAATTATTGACCAATCAAATTCAATGGCGGGACAGTTCAAAATACAGTAAAAAGGCAGAAAAGAGCTGATTGGTTGAGCCCAGGCAGCAGATATGAATCCACCAATCATGTGTAGTGTGTCTATTTTGAGTGGAGAAAGAAGGGCGCGATAGAAGGGTGCCCTAAAAGTTATTACTGTCTATGGGAAATATTCTAGTACTGTGATTGGTTGGGGGGAAGAGGGGCTCGTCCAGCTTAGCCAATCAGCGACTGAGCTACCTTCTCATAGAGTTCTATGGGGAAAAGAAATGCAGAGCGAGTTTCTTTTTTGTAAAGGGCAAAGTTAAAAGAGGCGCTTTTTTTTTGGACCAATGGGGAGGGGTGCAAGCTTTTAGGGGTTTTTCTAATGCAATCTAAAATAAAATTTAAACATGGCCAAAAATCAAATAAATAAGACCCGAATTTTGTACCGATGTGTATTTAAAATGAATAGTTTGAGCGATTATTTCAACAAAGTTAAATGGGCCCACGGTTTTTATTTTGATGGGGGATTTTTTTCGTTCACTTATTTTTAGGTTAAAATCTGCGCAAAAATCTTTTAAAATTTTTCGGGGCCAAATTTTCAGGCTTCCTGAAAATTTTGGCGTCCAGCAAACCCGCTTACAGAATAGGCAGGGGGGAGCTGGGGTTTTTGCGACTCATGAATGGGAGTTTTAGGGTTTTCGATTGGCGGGAAAAATAAATTGCCCCTTGTTTTACATAAAAACAGCCCTTCCTGTTCAAGACCCAGTTTTTATCTGTGCCCTCAATAAAATCGGGACTTTTGGGGGGCTCATCTCCAAAAAAAACAGTTCAGGAAACTTTTTCTTTTTGTTCACACAGACACAAATGTTTTTAGCTTTTTGAACTTTAAAAACTTAGATAGATTAGAGATTTGCAGATTTTAGTTACTTGGGAAAGAGAATTTTAAAGGAGCTTTAGCCCCTGTACGCCGCAGGGCGGGGGTTGGGGGGGGGGGGGGAGTTGCGGGCGAACACAGACAGACAGGCTCTTTAAAAAGGAGTGGGTAAAATTTTGGCACCCCGACGTTTTTTTTAAGTTTAAACCCTGCATTTCATTGCAAAGGGCCAGTTTTTTGGTGGGAAAAATAAAATTGTATGGGTGCAGCCTCACTTAAATTTGAATACGCAATTTTGTGTTTATCGCGGTGTATTTTGGGGTAGGTGCAAAACTCCAAATTTTTAATCTGTATACTTTTTTTGAAAGGTGTTTTTTTTTACTTTGGGGGCAGGCCCGCTTTGTCCCTAGAGCCACCTTTCACTTTAAATTTTTAAAAACAGCAATTTTGTAGGCACCCCCAGGGGTAATTTATAGGTGCAAAAAAAAACCTTTATTATCCGAAAACATTCAGATTTGGTGTTTTTTTACTTTGGCTCAGGGCCCGCTTTTTCATGAGCCACCCTTCACTTTAAAATTTTAATAAAGCAATTTTGTAGTAACCCCAGGTGTATTTGATAGGTGCAAAACTCCCTTTTAATTTTCCGTTAAAACAATTTTAGATAGGTGTTTTTTTCCTTTTTGGGGCAGGCCCGCTTTGTCCATAGAGCCACCTTGCACTTAAATTTGAAAAACAGCAATTTTTTATACCGCAGGTGGGATTTGATAGGGGCCAAAAAAAAATTTTATTAAACCGTATAAATTTTAGATTGTGTTTTTTTTACTTTCCCCAGGCCCGCTTTGTTCATAGAAAACCACCTTTTCACTTAAAAATTTTAATACAGCAATTTTTTAGCTCCCCCAGGTGGGATTTGATAGGTGCAAAACTCCAAAATTTTTTTTATTGTAAAACAATTTTTAGATAGGTGTTTTTTTTACTTTGGCGCAGGCCACTTTGTTCATAGAGCCCAAACCTTTCACTTAAAATTTTAATACAGGGAATTTTTTTCGTCACCGCAGGTAATTTTTATAGTTGCAAAAAAAACTTTTTATTATCCGGATTCATTTTTTTAGGTTTTGGGGTTTTTTTCACTTTGGGGCAGGCCGCTTTGTTCATAGACCACCTTGCCCCTTTTAAATTTTTAATACAGCAATTTTTTAGTACCGAAGGGGTATTTGAAAGGGGGTAAAAATCCTTTTTTATTTTGTAAAACATTTCAGATAGGTTTTTTGTTTCACTTTGGCGCGGCCAGCTTTGGGTTTATAACCACCTTGCACTTTAAAATTTTTTAAAACGCGTTTTTTTGTCACCGCAGGGGTATTTGTTTGGTGCAAAAAACACTTTTTTTATCCCTTTTACATTTCAAAATAAAGGGGTTTTTTTTTACTTCTTTTGGGACGGGGCCCTCTTTGTTCAAAAGAGCCACCCCTTTCCCCTTTTAAATTTTAATTCAGCAATTTTGTTGTCACTGCAGGTGTATTTGATGGTGCAAAAAAAACCTTTTATTAAACCAATACATTTCAGATAGGTGTTTTTTTTTAACTTTTGGGGCAGGCCCGCTTTTTTCATAGAGCCAACTTGCACTTTATTTTAATACGCAAAATTTTGTATCACGGGAGGGGTATTTTATAGGTTGGGAAAAATCCCCTTTTATTTTTCCGTATTAAACCCTTTAAAATAGGGTTTTTTTCACTTTGGTGCAGGCAGTTTTGTCCCTAGAGGGCCCCCTTGCCCTTAAAAATTTTAATTTCAGCAATTTTTTTAGTCACGGCCGGTGTTAAAATTTTAAAAGGGGTAAAATACCTTTTAAATTTTCTGTATACATTTCAGATAGGTTTTTTTTTTCACTTTGGCGCAGGCCAGCTTTTTCATTTGAGGCCCCCTTGAAATTAAAATTTTAAATTTCAGCAGGTTTTTTTTGTCACCGCGGTGTATTTGTTAGGTGCAAAAAACAACTTTTTTTTATCCTTTACATTTTTTTATAGGTGTTTTTTTCACTTTTTGGGAAGGCCATTTTGTTCATAGGGGCCACCTTGCACTTAAATTTTTAATTTCAGCAAATTTTTTTGTTTACTTTCAGGTGTAATTTGATAGGGGCAAAAAAACCTTTTTTTATCCATACTTTTGTTTTGGTTTTTTTTTCAATTTGGCGAAAGGGGGGCTTTTTTCATAGAGCCAACTTGCATTTCTATTTGAAAACAGCAATTTTGTAGTCACTGAAAGGGTATTGGGGTAGGTGGGAAAACTCCACTTTTATTATCCGTTTTAAAATTTCGATAGGTGTTTTTTTTTTTTGGTGCAGGCCACTTTGTCCATAGAGCCACCTTGCACTTTAAAATTGGGTTTCAAGGGAATTTTGTAGTACCCCATTTTGTATTTTTATAGTTTCAAAAAAAAACCCTTTTTTTATCCGTTTTACATTTCAGAAAAGGTTTTTTTTTTTCACTTTTGGGGGCAAAGGCCCCGCTTTGTTCATAGAGCCACCCTTTCACTTTTAAAATTTTAATACAAACAATTTTTTTATTACGCAGGTGTATTTTGGGTTTTGGTGTAAAAATACCTTTTTATTAAACCCGTACACATTTCAGATAGGTGTTTTTTTTTACATTTGGGGCAAGGGGCCGCTTTGTTCATAGAGCCACCTTGCCCCTTAAATTTAAATACAGCTATTTTTTTATCACCAAAACCCGTATTGTAGGGGCAAAAAAAAAAACCTTTTTTTATCCGTATACTTTTCAATAGGTGTTTTTTTTTTACTTTTTGGGGAAGGCCAGGGTTTGTTCTAGATCCACCCTTTCACTTAAATTTGAAAACAAGAATTTTGTCGTCACCGCAGGGGGTAAATTTTATAGGTGCAAAAAAAACCTTTTAATTTTAGTATTTCTTTCAATAGGTGTTTTTTTTTTTTACTTTGGCGGGAGGGGCCCGCCTTTTTTTCATAATTTCCAACCCTTGGGCCCCAAATTTGAAAACAGCAATTTTGTCTCACCGCAGGTTTTATTTTTATAGGTGCAAAAAATACCTTTTATATCCGTATACATTTCAGATAGGGTTTTTTTTTTAATTTTGGGGCGGTCAGCTTTGTTCATGAGGGCCCCCTTGCCCCTTAAATTTGAATACAAAATTTTGTAGTCACCCCGGTTATTTTATAGGGGGCAAAAAATACCTTTTTTTTTTCCAATAGTTTTTTAAAAAGCTGTATTGCACTTTTTGGGGTCCCCAGTTTTTTTAAATAGGGCCCCGTTTTTAAAGCCCAATTTTGATAGAAAAATTTTCTAGCAAATTTTCTCGTTTGTCAAATTTTTGCAAAAAAAAAACAAATTTTTCATCCCCTGGGAAAAGTCCCGAATAGTTTTAAAGGGGTCTTGAATCTCAGTTTGGGCAGGGTAGGGGCACTTGTATGATATTTTTTTTGAAAATATTTAAATTTCCCAGTCCTACTGGGGATTTGTAAATCCCCGGGGCTGAAGGAGGAACAAAAGTTGATTTTGTTTTCCTTTTTATTCGGTTTTTCCACCAGACCGCATTTCAAAGGTATTCGCCAAAAAACCCTTTCAGTTTTTTTAATCCTAGTTGGCCGGGAGGAAATTAGGAGGGTTTAAGAATAGCTGTTGATTTGCCGGGCCCTTTTAAAAAGAGACTTTCCCCAAAAATCTTCCATACCTTTCAAAAAATTTTTTCTTTTGAACATGGAGCGAAAAAGCCAAATTTGGGAAGGAGAAAAAGGGGGTTTGGACCCTGAAGGTAAGGTAAGAGGTAAAGGGGCTCCTTCCAGTGCTGGTGACAACACGCAAGCCCGTGGGTCGGGCGGTTTTCATGACCCTCAGGGCCCGTCTCCTGGGTTGGGGCCCCGTGAAACCATAACGAAAAGCGTTCCCCCAAACTGTTCTTCAGTGGTTAATGCAACCTGCAACCAACATCCTTACCTCCCCGTCCCCCCAGTCACGCCCCAAATGTCGTCAACGCCCTAATTTTTAGCATCCGTCCAAAATGAAACGGAAAGGGAGCCCAAATATCAACTCGTGACCCACCACTGTGGATAATCCCTTTTCTGAAAACTCTTTGAAGGGAAAAAAAGGGTTTTGGGGGGTCAGAAAAGGATGTTAAAAAACAAGGGGGCCAAGTAATGGGTTTTGTCTGCTCTGATGCCCCGTTACTGGGTGCCATCAAGGAGGAAAAGGAAAACCGGTCAATCCCGGCAAAAACCCCGGGTGGTCGGCAACCCCTTGCTTTGCCTCTTGCTTGCCCCAAAGTTTAGGACAGGGGAAATAGGAAGCACCAAAAATGTATTTAAGATAAAAAAATAAAATTTATTAAATGCTGTTTAAAAATCATTTAGAGCATAAGAAAAGGGGGACAAAAAATGGCACCCCTTAAAAGAAACACTAACCGTTTAGGCACGTCCGGGCCCTTAGTCAAGCCATTTTTTGTCCCTCCTTGTGCTTATGCTTATAATGTTTTTAAATCGCTTTTTAAAAAATTTCTTTTTTTTATATCTTAAATCTTTTTGGGGCTGCTTCCTATTCTCGCTGTCCTAAATTTTGGGACGTGCTATGTTGACTTTTGCTGCTGGAGCAGGGGGTGCGGAAGGATTGAACCAATGAATAGGGGAGCTGACTACCAAAACGTGTGTTTTTTTTCTTTTCTTGTAGCCCGCAGCTTCTGGGTGCAGAATTCAGGCGACCAATCACCCGTTGGATGATGATGAACGACATTGCGGATCCAACGGGTCTTTTCAGCAAATTGCTTGCGAGGTTCATCACTGGGCAAGGGGGGGAAAACGATGGGGTAGTGTCTTACGGGTCCCGCCTCAAAAAAAGGGGGAGGGCGGTCACAGAAGTACGCTGAGATGATTCTGCCAGCCATGGGGCAGCGGAAACCCCGCTCCCCGCTTACGCCGTCAAAAAAAGGCCAGGGCCTCTCAAGCCTGGGGGCCTTTTTGAGCAAACCTCTATTCCCCCGCGATGTCATATGCCCCTTTCCGTAAAGCATCGTAGAGGGAAGAATCTTAGGTGTTTAACCCCCACCAACATTTTAGTCACATGCAGCAAAAGCATGATTGAAATGGAGGAAACTTGCCCAAAAAAAGGCCACACGATCCGGGCTTCCAACCACTGTCACACCCTCTGTCTCCGCCTTCTCCTCCTCCCCCACCCCCAAGCGTGCAGTGCCCATGTCCTCAGGTCTGATCGGGATCACCCTTCCGCTTCACTCCACCGCCTCGAGTAAAAACCAGCCCACCAAAACCCCATCCTACACCTTCTCCATCCGCCGTTTGACAACGCATGCCGTACAGCGGCCAGTCTAGCAGCCAGTTCTGTTTCCAGGTTTGGACAAAAAAGAAACACTTTAACCCAAACCACCCCAAACCCAAAAGCCTGAAGTCGGCATTGCCAGTTTTTTGGGCCCTTTTGGAAAAGTTGCCTTCCGTCTGGTGGACCAGTGGGTTCCGCCACGCCATGCCCTTGCTGCCCCAAACAAAATGCCCAGCAGGCATTTTTTTGCCAGAAAAGCCGTCTTGCCCCTGGGCCAGCCACGTTCATCTAAAATTTCAAGCCGTTGTCTGTCTGTGTCCGGAAAAGTCCATTGCCCCCCCGACACATGGCTGTAAGCACGGCCAAGGCGTATATCTTGTGACAGCTACTGGGTGAGCTGGGTGGATGTTCGGTGGGGACGGTGGCTCTCAGGCTCAGGCACGCTCTTCAAAACGCACGGATGGTGCAGGGTCTTTCCCCAAGGCCCCTGGTGGATCTGCCCATAAAACCGGCTGTGTGGAAATTAATCTGTCTTGGATATTTAATGTCCCAGTTCAAGTAAAAATATGGTTCAAATCATATGCTTTTGGCACTTTTTAATTTGTGGGTATGCAGGGGTTTTGGGGCATGCTGTGGTAAAAGACAGGATAGTGAAGTGTTTGTGATTTTTTTCTTGGGGTTTTAAACCTAAGTGTGTTGTAAGATGTCACGTATCCATTTTGACTGTTGTGGATGTTTAATTTCCAGCTTCTCCAGCCCTGTTTGGGTGTAATAATAAAAGTGTTTTTCCCTTTCCCCCATAACTTTAATGGTCATGGGTGAAATCTTTTATGACTATCGAAAAACTTATTGATAATTCCGATATGACTACGACCCCATGACAAAGTCGACGTAATCGCTCATCAAAAAAAAATGAACAATAATATGGGGGAAACGAAAAAAAAAAATGAATTCAATAAATTCATTTTATTTCTTTATTTTCGTTAGCCAATGATCAATAGTAGGGGGTGTAACAAAATAAAGAAATAAAAATAAATTTGATTGAAATTAATTTTTTTTTCTTTTACCCCCAAATTATTGTTCATTTTACTACAATTGGTCAATTTCGGGATCTTATCTTTGATTTGGCCAGTACATTTTATTATAATTGCATTAAAAAAACCCATAAGAGCGTTGCTGCTCCCCCATTGGTCCAAAAACCGCCCCTCTTTTAAACTTAGCCAATCACAAACAGAGCTCGCTCTGCATTTTTTTTCCCCCAAAACTCTATGAAAGGTAGCTCACCCGGTTTGGCTAAGCGGACCCCCCTTTTCCCCCCCAAAACCAACACAGTACTAAATTTCCCTAGACAAAATAACTTTAGGGCCCCCTTCTATGGGCCCCCTTCTTCTCCTTGAAAATAACCACTACATAAATTTGGGGGATTATATCTGCCGCCGGGGCTCCCCAATCAGTTTTTTTTTTATGCCTTTTTACGTATTTTGAACGTCCCCCTTTTTTGAATTTGATTGGTCATAATTTCTCCTAGTTTAAAAATTGGCTCATTTCCCTCCTTTTCTGATTGGGTTTTTGGGCCGACCAATGGAAGAGTTTTAAAAAATTTGAATTACTGTTTTTCCCGAAATTTCGAATACCCTTTCCCCCGATGTTGCTTCGGCCCCTCGGCGACAAACGCGTTGTTAGGGATTTTATTTTGTATGTTTATAAAAGGTTTCAGCTCTTTTACAGAGCATTTTTTTACAATTAAAAAAACGTTTTTATTTACTAAACTCCATCCCTCAGGGTTCTGAGTTTAGTGCCCCCATCTCTATAGACTCAATGGGGGAAAATAGCTCACGCTCTGATTGGCCGGATACCAAGCCCCCGCTAGTTCAACCCATCAGCTCTTTTCTGCCTTTTTTGTATTTTAACTGTCCCCCTTTGAATTTTATTGGGCAAAAACTTTTTCCCTATTTTAATGGGGCCTGTCGCTCCTATTCTATTGGCCAGGGTTGCCAAGCCCCCCCTAGCTCAACCAATCGCTCTTTTCTGCCTTTTTTTTGTATTTTGAAAATGTCCCCCTTTCAATTTTATTTGGTCAATACTTCCCATAGGTTATAATGGGCACTGTCTTCCATTTGATTGCTGGTTTTTGCCGACCAAAGAAATCGCTTACAGAAATTTTAATTACTGATTTCCCGGGAATTTCCAAAATCCAATTCCCATTAGGCCGTTCTAGATTTTTTTAAAGGGGTTTTTTTTTTTTTTTTTTTTTTTTTAAGGTTTGAGCCTTTTTTGATAATGTTTTACACCTAAAAAAACGATTTTTTTTTGGAATCATACTTCATGCCGCAAGGACAAAAGCCAAAATTTCTGTTGCATCGCTATATGTTTCTTCTCAGTTACGTTCTCGCTTCACTTCCCCTCCGCCCGGGTCATATATACCGAAACAAATAGGTCTCCTGTCGCACTGGTGAGCGCTGCAAGCGCCCCCTTTGCCGACCCGCGATCAACAGGCCCCGGGGTTCGAACGCCCGCGTCCCGCCCCAGAACCCCACACCCCACCCATTGCCCCCCCTTCATGTTTTTTGGGGGCTCTGAAAGTGACGAAGGCGCGCCTAACATCGCCTCCCCTGTGTCCCACAGAGGATTCGGGCCGGGGAGGCGCAATACCCAGAAATCGGCCCCAAATCCTTATAATTCGCCCCTTTGTGTTGATCTATATACTTTTTACTTGTAATATTTGTCTTTTTGCTGTACTTATAGCCTCTAAATGAAAGGGGCTGCAGAAAAGTTTGGGTTATTAAAAAAAAAAATTATTATTTTTTCAGGTTTTGGGTCAAATTTGAGATAATAACATACCTCGAATAAATCCACCGCCCCCAAGGTCTTTTAATGGGTAACCTCATTTAGAGCTGACTGTAGAACCAGTCACTAGATATTCAGTTAAACTCTGCATGTGCAATGATTATTTTAAACCTTTCCCGACATTGGACATATCTGTACGCCCTAGTGGGAAGTGACTTCCCGCAAATGGACTTACAGGTACATCCTGGACATTGTGAGGACCCTCAAGTGATATCCACATATACACAGGGACCAGCTATATATTACTGCAGGGAGGGAGGTAGCTCCACGTCCCCATGGGCTTTGGTTGATGAAACCGGCTGCGAAGGGCTTTCCTACAGCGAAAGAAAAAAAAAAGGCTTCCGGGTTGCCTATGACATCACTATGCCTGGCTGTGCCTTGTGGGGCACAGTTGCCATGGAGAACAGTACTGCTGTGTACTGGTCTCCATTGTAACAGTAATCTAAAAATCACTGATACAAATCCCCTATGGGGACAAGTAAAGAAAAGGGGAAAAAGTGCAACAAAAACTAAAAAAAAAAGTAAAACGCAAGAAATAAAATGAAAAAAAAAAACATGTGCACCAACGTTTTCCCCTTTACAAACACCAATAGCCCCCATAAAGATAAAAATTTAAATTATGAAATTTTTGATATTCTCATGTTAACAACCTACCCTTAAACGAATGTTTTTTTAACCGCAGGGGTGAACAGTGTAAAGCAAACAAAAATAAACAGTCACAGTAAAAAAAATCCCTTACATAGCTCTGTAAACGGAAAAATAAATAAGTTATGGCTATCAGAAGATAGCAATGTATAAATATTGTTTTATACAATAAAAACACTTTTCTTCTAAAAGCACTTTCACATAAAAAAAACTACATAAATTGGGCTTCGCCATAATCTCTCTCTCCCTCGAAAAGAGAGAGAGAAAAGAGAGAGGACCACACACACATACTTGAATATATTATAAAAATTGAATGTATAAAAAACCAAATTGGAAAGGAATTTTAGCCAAGTAGACTAAAAAAGGGGAAAAATCTGATTTAAAAAAACTCTATGGGGAAGTATTATTTTTTGATTGCAATTTTGTCCAAGGGGTTTGGGGGGTTTCGTGGGTTTGGGAGTTTCCTTTTTAAAACTGAAAAAAAAACATTTTAATCGGGGGAAAAATTTTAGGGGTTTTAAAAGGTTTTTCAGGGTTCCTTTTAAAAAATTCTAAAAACCAATTTCGGAGGCAAGCCCTTTTTAACTTTTCAAAGGGGTTTACAAGGGAAAGCATTTTCACTTTTTTAAAACAAAACTGGTTTTTCCATTTGCGCAAAGTCAATTTACGTAGGCATATTTTTTCCTTTATTACTATAATGCATGGTTAATAGTTCTTGTTAATGTTATGATACTCATTACCTGTCAGTGAATGTTAAGTATTATTGTATACCGAGCACATCAAAGTACATTTGGAAGAAATGCATGAAACTCCTGTTCACTTTCTTAATGTTAATTAAAATATTTTCAAAACAAATAGTCCATAACGTAATAGTTATTATACTTTCCCTGTATTGTAAATTCAAAATGTCACTTAAGCATTATGAGCAGTCACACTCATAGTAAAGGCTAATTATGCTAATTAATGTAATCTTTCTAAATTACATTTTTTTTTCTTTTTATATCAGGAACTTCTTTAAAGCAATTTTTGCATGTTTGTACATGGAGAAATTAGAGCCCATCATGGCTGGCTCTAGGCTTTCAACACAAACCATATAACACAACAAAACAAAAAACAAATCAGCACCTGGCAGGCAATAAAATCCATGCAAACATTGAATTTATGGATCATTTTAAACTGCATTACTTTTGTATGTATTGTGTATGTTTGCTTACTATGTCAAAGAAACCTTATCAGGTGAAACCCTATATATAGCTGCCTTCCTTGGGGCCAAAGCCACAAATGCATTCAGGACAATAGGTTCTGATCACACTGATTAAATTAACTTAAAGGGGTTTTCTCGCTACAAAGATCATATCTGTAATGATGGGGACAGTAAAAATAAGTACTTTTGCTATTGGTTTGCATTACCTAAAAACCTTAGTATAGCAGATATGGCTAATCTCTGTGTTTCGGCTATTTCTGCAACAAAATGGCCGGACCACCCCCCTTTTCTGTGATTTTCTGCCTGATATTTTTTTAGCCCTTTTGGGGCATCCTGTGATGGGACAAACCCCCTTGCATGATTGGCTGCCTGCCCTTTTTGCTAAATCCCCTTGAGCTGTTAAAAGAAAGGAAATAGGGGCCCAGCTTTCTTGCTACTGTGTTGTATAATAAAGGCTCTCTGAGCCTTCTAACTTTTCTCCCCCTGTCTGCTCCAGTAAATTGG
>JAODAL010024716.1:0-60007 GCA_025379985.1 Phyllomedusa bahiana | reverse complement strand
ATGGGGAAAAATCCCTATTGGGATGTTCACAGGCTTTGAATTCAGAAAAGAATATATGCAAACAACATTATTAGACTTTCAGATTAATTTCTATTCATTGATCAGCCACCCAAAACAACTGTAATGATAACTGTAATTTCTCACTGCATTCACAAATGTCATCTGCTGCTTAGTAGCAGCAACATATAGCTTATTATTAAGCAAAATAAAAGCTCTCAAGAGGGCAGATGCATTTACTTTTTCAGGTATGATAGTTTGCCACTACATCATCTTTACATGGTTTGTATGTGGTTTCCGGTGTGTTTTATCCTGTTTTTTTGAAGCTTTAAAATTTAGATGCATAGGGTTCATTAGCATTGCAGTACTGACAATTCATTTTATTTTAATGTGAATGAAATATTTAGATGTCTAAATACGGGTGAAATATTAGTTATATTTGCATGACTATGTTTCTTTGTATGTTGTTTAAATGACAGTCATATATGTTGGTTTAGCTGTTACATGAACAATAAATCAAAGTATGTCTTTATATAGGTTATATACTATTATTAGGGAATTTAAAAAGAAGATCAACCTTTACCTAGAAGCAGTTTAAAAGCAGAAATTTTTTTCAAACTAATAAAAAACTGGTTTGAAAATGTTAAAATTATTTGATCAATATTCACATCATGTTACATAAAGGATTTTTCTCACCATGCTGTCAGAGCCTGCTCTTCACAGCCAACTTCAGGCTCACATTTCCTGATCAGGCTGTGGGTGGTTCTACAGCAGGGGTTGGCATATCAGCTCTGCTATTCGTAGTGGATCATGTTACAGTAACATTAGAGCAGTAGGTTTGTAAACTGTGTTGCATGAGGCTACAGAGCTCTTAAAGGTTAAAATTTGTCAATGACATAGATAAAAAAGCTCCTGTGCTGGAGATAACACACAGCAGAGAGTGAGTCACCTTGGTCATACAGGGGCTGTTAGATCAATGAAAGAAGACAGAAGGAGGGAAGAGATGGTTAATAACCTAGATAAACTTGTGTACACAGGTAGCAGATAAAATCTCAACGATCTCCTAAACAAAGCAAAATCAGAACAGCAATGAATGGTTATAATTTTTATTTACCTTTCCCTACATGTGAGAAAACCTCTTTAAGAACTGTTTATGAAAAACCTATGTAGAAAGATGTTTCCAGCTGGAAACATGCAAGCTTTTTTTTTTTTAACTGTATATTTATTAATCCTTTTAAAAAAAGATATATACAACAATAAAATTGTCTTGTGCAAATACAGGATAGCTCTGTTTTAAAATAAAGCTTGGACTTTGAAGACTAGATAAGGAAACGGAATCTTAGTGACTTCCTGGCATAAAATTATTAGCATCACCCCTATAATAACATAAATATTTTGCTGCTGGATAGTGTTGAGCGATTATTATCGACAAAGTTGAAATCGGCACGGTATTTACGTTGATCGGATTTTTTAGATCACGCGATAATTTAGGTTAAAATCTGTGCATAAAACTATTAATATCGCGCCAAATTTTCGGCGCTTCCTGTCATTTTGGCGGCCAGCAAATCAGCTTACAAAATAGAGCAGGTTGAGATATGTGTGCGACGTCATGACTGGGATGTGAAATGGTTGCGATTGGCTGAAAAAATCACATGACCTCGTTTTACATAGAACAAGCCTTCCTGTTCCATGGATCAGTGTCTGTCAGCGTCTCAGAGCAGTAGGACGTGCGCTCTGCCTCTGTCCAAACAGCTCAGCAAACAGCTCAGCAAAATTTATTCTATTTCTTCACAGAGAAAGCCCCTACTGTTAGCTGTGATCCTTACAACTTAGTTAGATCAGAGATTTGAAGAATTTATGTAGTTGGGAAAAGGAATTTTTAAAAGCAGCATCTACCGCTGTAAAGTCACGGAGGGGAGCGTGGGGGGGGGGGGGGGGGGCGCCGGCGACACAGACAAGCTCTTTAAAGAATACTGGATAGAGTTTCACCAAGACTTAGTGTGGGACATTGCACTGCAATAGCTTTATTATTACAGTTTTCTATTGAAATATTTCCTGGATATTGGGCAGCCTGAGCTTAAATTTAGCATACACATCTTTTTAGAAAACTGCAGGTCTCTTTGTTAGGTGCAAAACTCCACTTTTATTATCAGTATACATTTCAGCTAGGTGTTCTTTTTCATTTTTGCCCAGTCCAGCTTTGTTGATATAGCCACCTTGCATTTAAAATTTAAGAATCCAGCAATTTTGAAAGTAAGCACAGGTTGATAGGTGCCAAAAATACCTTTCATTATCCAAATTCATTTCAGGGATACGTTGTTTTTTCATTTGGCCGGAAAAAGTACCAGCTTTGTTGTTTTTAGAGCCTACTTTGCTAGGTTATTAAATGTGAATACAGCAATTTTGTAGCCCACCACAGGTGAATTGAAAGGTGCCAAAAATCCCTTTTATTATCCGAATACATTCAGATATGTGTTTTTTCACTTTGGCGCAGTACAGCTTTGTTGATAGAGCTACTTTGCAGTTTAATGTGAATACACCCAATTTTGTAGTCACCACAGGTGAATTGAAAGGTGCCAAAAATACCTTTAATTATCCAAATACATTTCAGATACGTGTTTTTTTCCCCCTTTGGTCAGTCAAGCTTTGTTGATAGATCTACTTTGCAGTTAAATTTGAATACAGCAATTTAGTAGTCACCACAGTGAATTGATAGGTGGCAAAAAAATACCTTATATTAACCCGTAAAACATTTCAGACAGGTGTTATTTTCACTTTTGGTCAGTCAATGCTTTGTTCATAGAGCATGTTTGTAGTTAAATTTGAATACAGCAATTTAGTAGTCACCACAGGTAAATTTGACTAGGTTTGCCAAAAAATACATTTTATTATCCCGTATACATTTCAGACAGGTGTTTTTTTTCTCTCTTTTGGTCAGTCAAGCTTTGATTTTGTTTTAAAATTTACCCTTGCCAGTTAAATTTGAATCCCAGCAATTTTTGGTTTTTGAATTTTTTTTAGGGGATTTGAGAATAGCTGTGATTTGCCGTCTTTAATAAGAGTTCTTTTCCAAAACTCTTCCAACCCCTTTCTCAAATTTTATATTTCTGAACATGGAGCGAAATTCAGGTGGTAAGCGAGCAAAGAAGGGGGTAGGACATGGAGGTAGGGGGTACGAGAGAAGGTGCCCCTTTCCCACGCATGTCAGGGGATCGTCAGTTGCAGGACCGTCAGGCCTGTCATCGCTGGGTCAGGGCCCTTTTGAATCTCAGTAACGAACAGCGTCGCCAATTGTTCTTCAGTGGTTAATGAAACCCTGATCCAGCAGTCTTACCTCCTCGTCCCTCCCAGTCACGGCCACAAATGTCGTCATCAGCATCATCAGCATCCGTTCCAAACTGAAGCAGCCCAAATGTCAACTCATGTACCCACCACTGTGGATAATCCAGTCTCTGAAGACCTCTTTGATGACAAAATGCGGTTGGGGTCAGAAGGCATGTTAAAAGATCAAGAGGCCAAAGAGGAGGATTTTCTCTGCTCACCCCCATTTTACTTATGCCATCAGAGGGGAGAAAAAAGCCGGTCAATGGGCAAAAATCCCGGCGGGTCGGCAACGCCTTGCAGTCCCTCTTGCTTGTAGCCCGCAGCTCCTGGAGCAGAAGTCAGGACGACAAAATCACCTGTTTTTTTGATGAGTTGATGACGACATTGCGATCCAACGTTTTTCTTTTCAGCAGATTTGCTTGCGAGCGCTTCATCATTGGACGAGGAGGAAGACGATGGGGTAGTGTCAGTACGGGCCCCGCCTCAAAAATGGAGAGGGCGGTCCGCAGAAGTCCGCTGATATGATTCCGCCAGCCACGGTCAGCGGAAACCCCGATCCTCGTTATCGCCGACAAAACGGTCCCGGACCTCACAAGCCTGGGCCTTCTTTGAGCAAGCCTCTGATTCACCCCGCGACGTCATATGCCACCTTTGCCGTAAACGCATAAGTAAGGCAAGAACCTTAGGTGTTTAACCGCCACCACAGGTCTAGTCACATGCAAACGAACTGCAGGAGGGGTGTATGTTGTTTTGTTATCACACTTGAAAAAAAAGCAAAAATGGTAATAATGTAAAAAATATAAAAAAAACTTCCCTAATTAAATTCTTTTAAACAAATGTCAGTTACCAAAAATTTTACTAAAAAGAGAGTCACTGTACAAAAATAGCATAGTGCCACTTTGTGATCTGTGTGGTCAAACAGGTTAAGGGGTATGCTGGGCCAAGGGGCAGGGATAGTCTATGTCCAGTGAAACTAAAATTGGTGTTGAAAGACTCCCTTTTCGGCACTTTTTAAATGTGGGGGTCATGCAGGTTTGGGGCTCATGCTGTGGCCCAGGACAGGTATAGTCAATGTCCAGTGAAACTAAAATGGTGTTGAAAGACTCCTATTTCCGGCACTTTTTAATCTTGGGTCAGACAGGTTTAAAAGGTCATTCTGCGGTACAGGACAGATATAGTTAATATCCAGTTCAACTAAAATGGTGGTTGAAAGACTCTTTTCCCGGCACTTTTTAATCTGTGGGTCAGACAGGTTTAAAAGGTCATACTGCGGTACAGGACAGATATAGTTAATGTCCCGTTCAACTAAAAAAGGTGGTTCAAAGACTCCTTTTTCCCGACACTTTTTAATTTGGGGTTCAAGACGGTTTAATGGTCATACTGCGGTCCAGGACAGGTATAGTTAATGTCCAGTTCAACTAAAATGTGGTTTGAAGACTCCTTCGCCCGGCACTTTTTAATCTGGGGGTCAGACAGGTTTAATGGTCATACTGCGGGCCAGGACAGGTATAGTCAATGTCCAGTTCAACTAAAAAGGTGGTTGAAAGACTCCTTTTCCCGGCACTTTTTAATCTGTGGGTCAGACAGGTTTAATGGTCATCCTACTGTAACTTTTTTGGGTTTTAAAAGGGAACAGATATAAAATATATTAAAGTCCAGTTCAACTAAAATGTGATTGAAAGACTCCTTTTCCCCGGGACTTTTTTAAACTGGGGTCATGCCAGGTTTGGGGCTCATGCTGCATTCCAGGACAGGGATATTCAATGTCCAGTTCAAGTAAAATGATGGTTCAAATCATACTGCCTTCTGGCACTTTTTAATTTGTGGGTCATTTCAGGTTTAAGGTCATGCTTTGGTGCAAGACAGGATAGTGAATGGTCTGTGATTTTTTTTCTGTGGCTTTTATAACCTAATTGTCTTGCCTAAGATGTAGCAAAGGTATACAGTTTGCTGTTTGTGGATGTTATTCCAGCTTCTCCATCCCTGTTTGGGGTGTAAGAAAAGAAGGTGTTGTTCCCCTCCCATAGACTTTAAACGGTCATCGGTGATAATTTTATTATCGACTATCGGATATTTATTGATAATTGCCGATATCGACTATCGACCCGATGACGATAGTCAACGTAATCGCTCATCACTACTGCTGGAGAATTCATATTTGTAATTCACATTTAGATTTTGTTGTGAGGAAGATGCCAATAGCTAGACATTTCCCCTGCAGTGACCACTATATGAAAAATGTATGATTATATGCAACCAGTAAATGAATAGTTATCAATGTAATACACAAATGAACCAGGTTTGCCAAAGCAAAAGCCCCGGCGTGTTAGAGTCTTTTCACTCTGGCTCAGCTTAGGATACTTCTTTTTGTTACTGACATGCCAACTTCTGAAACCTCTATGGTTGGTCAAAAGAAAGCATTTTATGCACATGTTCTTTATAGGGGTGTTTCCATTTTTCACTTTTTTGGCATAGAATATCTCATCTCTGAGTCCCGCACCTATTTCAGGATTGGGCATTCGAAAGTCTCCATTCAGAACGCACTTACAAACAAACCACTCGGCACTCCTTGGAACTCCCATACAAAAGAATGGAGAGCTGCGCACAAGTACAACCGACTCTCTATTCTGAATGGAGACTTGTGGGACCAACTCCTATCACACGTTGATGGCATATCCAACTAAAATGCCATTAAACTGTGAAATGGGAACACTCCATTAAGCATACATACATCCAAGAAGTCTAAACTACATTATAATATACCTATTAAAGAGGGTTCAGAAACATTACATGAGTATACCTTACCAAAAAGTTGTGTTAACATAAATTGTCTCACTAATAAGATCATGTTAGCCTAATTGCTCAATAACTCTATGCAGGTGTGTTTCTGTTTAAGCAAATGATACTTCTGAACTTCAGCAAAGAATATTTTTTTCCTTTCACAGGAAGACAGAGTATTTTCCTTTTAATTCCACTCATCATTAATTCTACACACCAGAAAATGCTTACATTTATTAGAGTTTTGCAGATAGATAATTGGCACACTAAAATTACAGCATATTTTAATGAGTTCGGGAATAAAACATTCTTTCAGAGCCTGTGCTGACTGTAGTGCCAGATTGCAAAATAGTGATGCATCCATCTGTAACTGCTGTATTATTTAGAAGCATTTGCAAAGATAAAAGTTATTACCAGAGTCATATATGACCAGTAACATCATCCTCACTCCCACCCCCCTCTACAGCAACATGGAAATATATATTGCAGTCTGTAGAAAAACAGTTTCTTTGTCAGTAGGTAAAAAAGTCTAATTTTACGGATCATAAGGTGTGCTCAGAATCTGTAGAAAGAAATATGCATTAATGTGGTCCCTGGGTGGTGATCATAGGAACCTCTGCTACAAGGACTTTCAAAACAGCATATACATGGACAAGGAATACATGCTTATGGCTCCAGTGCTCTTTTACATATAACACAAGGAAAATGATACAGTAAACTAATATTTTAGCTCCTCTGTACTTGGAACTATGACTGATAGACTGATTTAAATACACAGAAGATTTTAATATAGGAATTATAGTGTTTTTTTCAAATTTTTTAAAAAAAGATTATGAAATAAAACCAATACTCAAGTCTGAAGCTGCCGCTGGTGCTCGGGTGATCTCGGTTGGAACCTCATTGATGACATCATGTCCATTGCTCATATGACGTTGCAGCCTCAGTGACCTCAGTGTGCTTGTACAGTACATGACCAGTAAGTCCAGTGATAGACTACTATGCCACATGAACAAAAAATGTCAGACAACCTCTTTATTAATTAACACTACAGGAGAAACTATTCCTTGGTGTTCTTTGAGAACCTACACTAGGTCTTAGACAGTGTAGGTCTTTTTCCTAGTGTGCTTCTATAAATCCTTTATCTCTCCTATGACATCTCTGGTGACTTTACCATCCAATGTTTTCTGCATCATTTGATAAGTCCTAATGATGACCCAATTTCTAACATTAGGTGAGACATATAGTCAAACTAGACTAACATTATAGCACAGTAACCAATTACATAAATAAGCAGGACTGATTACATAAATATAAAAAAGTTTATCAAAACTGAGAACAAATGTTAAAACAATTTATCCATCAATAAAATGTATGCAGAAATTTGTTTCTATAGCAACTACAGGGTGGGCCATTTATATGGATACACCTAAATAAAATGGGAATGGTTGGTGACATTAACTTCCTGTTTGTGGCACATTAGTATATGGAAGGGGGAAAACTTTTCAAGATGGGTGTTGACCATGGCGACCATTTTGAAGTCGTAAATTTTGAATCCAACTTTATTTTTTTCAATGGGAAGAGGGTAATGTAACACCTCAAACTTATTGAGAATTTCACAAGAAAAACAATGGTGTGTTTGGTTTTAACATAACTTTATTCTGTCATGAGTTATGTACAAGTTTATGACCAGTTATAAAATGTGTTCAAAGTGCTGCCCATTGTGTTGGATTGTCAATGCAACCCTCCCACTCTTGACACACTGATAGCAACACCACAGAAGAAATACTAGCACAGGCTTCCAGTATCTGTTGTTTCAGATGCTGCACATCTTGTATCTTCACAGCATAGACAATTGCCTTCAGATGCCCCCAAAGATAAAAGTCAAAGGGGGTCAGGTCGGGAAAACTTGGTGGCCATTCGGCTGGCCCACAACGACCAATCCACTTTCCAGGAAACAGTTCATATAGGAATGCTCGGACCTGACACCCATAATGGGGTGGTGCACCATCTTGCTGGAAAAACTCAGGGAACGTGCCATCTTCAGTGCTCAAAGAGGGCAACACATCATTATGTATCAATTTCAGATATTCAGTGGCATTGAGGTTTCCATTGATGAAGAATGGCCCCACTATCTTTGTACCCCATATACCACACCATACCATAAATTTTTGTCTTGGAGGGATCTATCCACTGTTGGTTAGTGTCAGACCAATAGCGGTGGTTTTGTTTGTTAACTTCACCATCCTCAAAAAAGTTTGCCTCATCACTGAACATAATGTTCTGTGTAAACTGAGGCTCCTGTTCCAATTTTTGTTTTGCCCATTCTGAAAATTCAGTGCGTCGATCTGGGTCATCCTCGTTGAGATGCTACAGCAGCTGGATTTTGCAAGGGTGCCATTTGTGAGTAGCTAATATCCGCCGAAGGAACATTCGACTGATGCCACTCTCCAGTGATATGCGGCGAGTGCTACACTGTGGGCTCTTGCTGAATGAAGCTAGGACAGCCACTGATGTTTTTTTCATTTGTGACAGTTTTCTTGCATCCACATTTTGGCAAATCCAACATTGAACCTGTTTCATGAAATTTAGCAAGCAGTTTGCTAACTGTAGCATGGGAGATGGGTGGTCTTGTAGGGTGTCTTGCATTGAAATCTGCTACGATGACCCAGGTACTGCGTTCACCAGACATCAACACAATTTCTATCCTCACATGTTAACCTCTGCAACATGTCAATGGCTGTAAACAAAGGGAAACTTTTAAATAACTCATGAAATAATAAAGTTAGGTTAAAACCAAGCGCACCATTGTTTTTCTTGGGAAATTCTCAATAAGTTTGATGAGTTACATGACCCTTTTCCATAGGAAAAAATATAGTTGGATCTAAAATGGCCGACTTTAAAATGGCCGCCATGGTCAACACCCATCTTGAAAAGTTTTCCCCCTCCCATAAATTAATGTGCCACAAACAGGAAGTTGATATCACCAACCTTTCCCATTTTATTTAGGTGTATCCATATAAATGGCCCACCCTGTACAATAAAAACACATACATATTTGATATTATTTTTGAAACTTAAAAACTTGCACAATAAAGTTACTAATTCATTTATAATGTTCTGTAAATCGCATAAAAACATTGCAAAACAGAAATTCAGAATTCATTAACACATACTTTTACCCTTTTAACCTGAATTTATATAATATGTGAATTTCAAACTGCTACCAACAGCTACAACCTGTTCGGAAAAATGGATGTTATAGCAACATAGAATGCCAAATGACAAGAAGCCCTGAAATGACAAGATGAAAAAAAATCACAAAAATCTCACTGTTTTCTACAATATAGGCAGAGATCTGGGAAGATGGAGCTTTTGCAAAACCTGTATACAGGCAGAAGGTTAGGGCATGCAGAGTTATCTCAGTAAGGCATTCAAGTGGGAGTTCAGAGTAAGCAGCATTCGAAGAGAAGTAGTCAGAAACCTTGTCTCAAGAAATAGCCAATAGACCAAATACCTTTGGATAGATCAGTAAGCATTAAAAACTTATTTTGCAGGCACTGGTCAATGGGGGAGGTCCATAAGTAGCCTGGTGTAACTGGCCATTGGAATGCACTGGCACTATAGGAAGCCAGGAGTCAGGGCACACAAGATAGAGGAAGCACCAAGAGTCCCAGGTAGATGGCAGTGGTGGCGCACAAAAGGAGTCTCATAAAAGGAGTGTAGAGAGGAGTAGGATGATGGCCATGGTGAATCAAGACCCCCAAAGCAAAGGGTTTAGAGAAAAAAAGATAAGTAAATTTTTTGGGGAAAAAAACCTTAGGTCTGACTTGTGCCAATAAAACTGTTCTGACCCATTGAGGCAATGGACTCTACAAGACTTCTGAATGTGTCCGGAGGTATTAGGAAAATAAAGAATTTGGGAATAGATCCTTTAAGGCCTGTATGTTACAAGGTGTGGCGTCCATGAATTGAATTGTTTTTGTAACATATTCCACAAAGGGCGTCTTGCTCCTCAAACCTACCCTTAACAATTTTTTTCATGTGGGAGGGCGAATAATTTTGGAAAAAGGACGTCATTTGATAATACCATTCCAAAGAAGGAACAAAATTTAGGTAAGTAGAACATAAAAAAAATCCACATGGATGCCAGGACCTAAGGTTTTCAACCGAAAAAAATTTTCCGGCATAAACTCCTGACACTGGTTAGCTTTCTTCCCATAGTCCATCATGGTGCCATGCCTTTCACTCCTCTTATTTATTCCACCTCTGTTATAGTGAGGATTTGCATCAAAACAGGGAGCCATAATGGGCTTGGAACAGAGAGTGACACCACAAATAGAGTCCTAAAACCAAGTCTTGCCTGGGTTTATATTAAGATTCAGAAAACAGACAGCCTTTACAGCTCAGGTCAAACACAAAATAAATCCTGCTCTGCTGAGCACTAACCCTGTCTATACCAAGGCCACTCCGAGTAACACTGGAAGGACCACCATAACAACATTTTGGTGTCTTATTTACAGTCCTGTAGCTCCAATAGCAGCATTTTCCTTAAGACACACAAACCCACCCACAAACACAGAGACTTTGGGTGACATGTATAAAGTCCCGTTTGCTATATTATTAAAAAGGCGCACTCTATAAAATAATAGGCGAATTACAGAGCTCCCGCGGCACTTTGTAATGCACCTGAGATTAGGGGGCAAGCTGGAGGCGTGTCGCACTACAACCGTATGAATCTACACATTTATAGCTTCAGTATGGCAAACCCAGGCGCATTACTGCTGGAACAGGTAAGCCACTCTAAAAGTGGCTTATCTGAGCCAGAAGTGTCTCTTTTGCACTAGAATGCTCCTGATATATGACCCACAGGCACATTCTACACTTATTTTGGGCGCAAAAAAAATGGCGCCTGGGTGTAAAAAATAATACATGTCGCCCTTTGTGTCTATATCTGCTGCAGGTGCTTTAATTCATTAGCAGTTCAGTCCAACTCCAGGCTATTTTTCCACAAAACAAGGTTTGGAAAGCCTAAGCTTTTCATGTCAGGCTAACTACTCCTTGGAACCTAAGGCCTGGTTCACATCTGTATCAAAGGTTCCGTTAGGAGCATCTGTCACAGATTTCAACTAAAATAATGCAGCAGAGAGCTTTTCTGTTAAACTGATGGACACTGGGGCAGACACCTAATAGACCCCATTTTAATCAATTGGGTCTGTCGGGGCCATTGTTGTTTGTCATGTAACAGATCCGATCCCACCTTAAATAGAGGCTCCAAATTAAAATTCTAAGGCAGATGTAAACCTGACAGTGTTCTGGGGGATCAAACCTTAAAATAAAATTACATCCCTTCATTTTTTTTCCAATTGGGTACAGTATATGTATTATTCTCTACCTTTTTCCCTGCTGTACAATAAACTATTTGTGTATTAACCAGGTCTATTAACCAGCGGCACAACCAAAATTTTAAAGCTGGTTCAGGCAGAGATGCTGTTTTAGATAAAGTGAAAATCCTGGGAACCTTTCATTCACTCTTAAAGCTTCCTTAATAACTGTGTATTAATCCTTCAAGTATTAGTCGAAAAAGAAAGTAAGCAGGATCAAGCAACAGGAAAACATGAGTTCAATTGTTTCTTGGCAGTTAGATGTATTTACTGTCTACAATTATTTATGCTTCCTTTAGGTGCTATTTTGTATTGTCACAATAATATCGTCAGGGGACAGGACTTTCATTCCAGGATGTTCAGGTACAATGAACCAGTTCCTTGAAGCTGGAATTAGGTTGTATCCATGGAAACAACCAATTGATAGACATGGTTTTGAATGTTGTACAGTGGGATATTTTGAAAAACAAATGCTTCATAGTTGCTTAATAGGTATTGAAAAAAAAAATCTATCAAAAAAACCCCCATTCACGACTCAACAGAGGAAATTAAACAATAATGTTGTAAAAATAAATGAGAAAACAAAATATTGATATTCTAAAATAAGTACACAATATAATCAGGATCCTATAAGTAGTTTGTATGAATGCTGAAGTAACAAATGCAGAAGGATTTTTTTTTGGAGGATTTGGGTTCTAACTCTGGAAGCCTGCATACGGTTTTATAATTTTGTTATACATACGGTGTTGTTCCTCTGCAAGATATATTAATTATTTAGTCAAATATTATTGTGAAAATTTCAGTCAAAAGTAAACCTTTCAAATATTCTTTCTTTTCTAGGTGGCGTGGTTCAGTAAATGTCATACTGAAGTGATTTGTTCATGGTTTTGCTTTTTGCCCCTTTCATGACTTATGCTTCAAAAAACCTTTTATTGTAAAGTGTACCTAGGGGCACATGTACAAAGACGGAGCGTCGAAACCGCCGCTTTCAGGGTTTTTTTTTCATAAAAAATGCCCCTGATTTATGTGGACCAAAAAAGTGGCGCTCATAAAATGGGGGAGTAAAGTTCTCTGCGCCTACCCTGTTGTGGGCGCATTCCCCGGGAAACTTAGGCACTTAAGGAATGGCACCTAACATGTAAAAATTTTTAGAGACGGGGCTTAAAAATAGGGGAAAAAATCTTAAGATGTTATGAAGAGAAAAAATTTATTTTTGCTTTTTTTAACCTTGTATTCTATTTAGTAATACAGCAAGACCCAGCACAGACAGGTTTTGGGGGGCCCTGTGGTCCCCAAGAGGATTTGAGGGTTTTCCAGTTTTAGTTGGGTTTGTTTTACGGACGTTTTTACGTGGCAAATCATCCCCAAATCACCCTAAAAGAAGAAACAATTAGCTAGAAATTTGATACCAATGGAAAACCCGGATGTATTTGCAGATGTAAATACGTCCTAATAAACACGAATAAAACCCCCGGGAACATAGAAATTCTGCTTGAGGACCACAGGTCCCCACAAAACCTGTGCGTGCTGCCCTGCTGTATTACTAAATAGATTAAAAGTGAAAGAAGCAAAAATACATCATAAAATTTTTTTATTAAAAAAAACAAAAATTACATCAGTACAAAATCATCATTTGGGGTTTTTTATGTAAAATTAGTTTAAAATTTTTCGATTTTAAGACCTTTTTTAGCGATATTTTTTCTTTTCAGATCTTATATATTTTTTTCCCTTTAATTTTAAATGATCAATTTTTCTATACATGGGAAATTGTTTTTTTACAACTTTGATATTTATCTTTATTCATTAATTAATTTTATAGACAAATCTTTTTTATTATTGTACTGTTGTAACTGTGCACATTTTGCCCCATTACAATAAGTTCTAGCTTCACCACGCCTCCTCCAACTCAGGTAGACCACATTGAACTAGGTCTGCCTGTCGGAGCTGTAACGCGCCTCACTTTGCCAAACAGCATTCATACATGCGTCGGAGTATTCGAATCTGGTGTGTCCCGCCCCAGAACGCCCACAGCACGCCCCTTCATGTTAGGTGCATTCCAAAGTGGCGAAGGTTGCACCTAAAATCGCATTTGAGCATCCGACAGCGGAGTTGGCACAGTGAGGCGCAGTATACGTAGTATAGTATCAGGCGGAAAGCCTGATCATACATGTCGCCCTATATGTCCATATAGTTACTGATTCTCTTCATGTAAACTATGTTATTTTCATTGTAATAATAATGCCAGTTACTACTATTTCAGCATTCTCACTGGTGGTAACAATATTTTTCTTTGAGGGTGTAATTTTAGATGTTGTTCTCTCACACAATAAAAAGGTTAATTCTTGTACTTTCAAACTTTCAATGCTTTTTTTATTGCTGCTCCCAGGAGTGACACAGCTCAGCATTACTAATCTTCCTAAAATCTCATTACTTCTCTTACAGTTCTTGTTAAGTTTCAAACAAGGAAACCTGCATTGAAGCAGAAATGCCCAAGGGCAAAACAAATAAAGGTCTGTTTTATACTGCACTTCCATTTCCTTTACAATTTCAATAAATGCAATTACCAACCTTAGTAGTTTACTAATTCCAAAAGTGTAATATTACATACATACATTCTGTCGCAATCTAACCTAATACAAGCTTCCAGATGTTTTAAGGAGACAATTTATTTAACTATACCATGTCGATAAAGAAAGAAAATGTAATAAGCCCAAAAAAGGTAAAATCAGATCAGGAATTTAAAGTTAAGGTGACCATAAACCTTCAATAGCTGTCTGCTAAATGCTTGTTTGCCTGACAGCTATTCATATTGATCAACCTTAACCAGGGTCGTTCCTAGGCTAAATTTCACTCAGGGCGGAGTGAAGAGTTTTCTGCCTCCCCCCCTTCCCCGTAACATAATGTGCCACAGTGCATTACCATCAACTTGATCCACAATATACAAAAAGATATAACACAATGTGCTACGTATAAAACTACTAAATAATAGTCATACACTTACCAAATAACTACACAAAACCAGAATTCCAGGCTAATAGTACCAATGTCCTACTAAGACCACATATCACCAGCACATAGTGACTGAATAATACCACTATATTTACACAGAACAAATAAGGCCCCCTTGTGACACCCTCTGCAGCAGGTGACACTTGTGTGATCGGACCTCTAAGCCCTGATGAAGCCAGGTTAGCTGGCGATACATGTCGGTGAGGTCAGATATGACGTTTTAAATTGTAATTTCTCACCTCTGTCTACAAGTGTCACCTGCTGCAGGTGTGTCACAAGGGGGGCCTTATTTGTTCTGGGGTCCATGAGATAGGGACGACGCCCAAGAGTAGGCTGGGATCCCCTTACTGGAGTTAGTAATTTTGCTATAGATAAAAGGCTCTCCTGTTAATAGTGGGTGCTCCACCAGACTTGATAATAGAAAGGGAGTTATTCCCTCTTCAGAAGCAAAAAGGGTTAAATGATGAGGTGAGAGATCAGGTTTTTAAATAGTGTGTATAGAGGTTAAGAGTTATATATAATAAAGGTTACGTTTTAGTGTTTAACAGATAGAGAACTGATAGAGTTTAAGTTTGCCAATGGCAAAATAGTAAATATAGTGATCAAAAGTCACTCTCTGTTCTCTTGCGAGATTCCCAACTTTTTGGAGATTATGTGAATAATACCACAACACCATGACCACATATCACCACCATAGTGACTGAAGAATTCTGCAACATCATGACCACATAATGACTGAACACCACCAAACCATGACCACATACCACCACATAGTGACTGAATAATGCTACCACATCATGATCACTTATCACCACCATATAGTGACTGAATAATACTACCATGCTATGACCACATACCACCACAACATAGTTACTGAATAATACTGCCACAACATAACCACATATCACCACCACATAGTGACTGAATAATAGACCATACCATTACTGAATGTAAACCATTATACTTTAATCAATATTACCGGCATACAGTGACCATACAGAGATGGATACCAGTTGTACATATGCTCTGCATACATATAAGCGATTAAAGTAAAGTTACATCCAGTGACGCACAAGAGATGTCTCTGAAGAGTTGTTCTCTTTCTCTTTTCCATCTGTCCCAGACCAACATGATATCTTCTCCTCGCGATGACTCTTCACTGTAGAATTTACAAAACAAACATCTTAGACTCCTAACTTTATCAGCACTTCTCTACCAATTCCTATCTCTATATAAACTCCTCATCTGATGGTAATAATTACCCCCTTGTGTCCCAAAGGGTAAAAGTGCCCCTAAACGATTATGGGGCTCCAATTTGTGCACCAAGTTTTAGTCTTGTTTTGTATACCAATATAGAAAGTAGTTAGATTCCCTAAGACAGTATGTAGGTACAACCCCCAAACTAGGTAGGTAGTCCTCAATTAGATAGGTGTATAGAGCCCTATTATGTAGGTAGATTTATAGGTCCCCCGATAGGTAGGTATCTCAGTCACCTATTAAGTAGATAGGTAGTTATAGAGGAGTCCCAATAAGTAGAAATATAGGTTCCTATTATGTAGTTACATAGGCCCCCAGTTATCAGCCCCCTGTGGCTAGGTAGATTCCCCTGTAGCCATGTTGATGCTCCCTGGAGCCAGGTAGATGCCCCCTGTAGTCCCTTGTGGCTAGGTAGATGCCCCTTGTACCCCCCTGTAGCCAGGTAGATTCCCCATGTTGCCAGGTAGATGCCCCTTGTGGCCCCCTGTGGCCAGGTAGATGCCCCCTGTAGCCAGGTAGTAGCCCCCGGTAGCCAAGTATCATCTCTCTGTACCCCTCTGTGGCTAGGTAGATGCCCCTGTAGCCATGTAGATGCCGCCTGTAGCCAGGTAGTAGCCCCACAGTAGCTCGGTGTCAGCCCCCTGTAGCCCCCTGTGGCTAGGTAGATGCCCCTGTAGCCATGTAGTTGCCCCCTGTATCCATGTATTTGCCCTCGGTAGCACACTGTGGCTAGGTAGATGCCCCTGTAGCCAGGTAGATGCCCCTTGTAGCCCCCTGTAGCCAGGTAGAGGCCCCCTGTGGCCAGGTAGGTGCTCCCTGTAGCCATGTAGATGCTGCTTGTAGCCCCGTGTAGGCAGGTAAGTTTTAACCCTTCTTGGCCCCAGGCGTATATGCCTTCCAATAGCCCCTTGTGGCCAGGTAGATGTCCCTGTAGCAAATGAAAACAAAATTTTAAAAAACGTACTCACCTCTCCAGGTTCCCTGCAGCACGACCAGGTCCTGGAGCTGATGTACAGTGTAAGCAGCGTGACGCCATCACACCTCTTACGCCACCACACAGCTCCCGGGATCTCTTGGGGCAGAAGCAGAGGCTTCTGACTGAGGAGATCCAGCGTTACAGGGGAAGTGATGAGAGCCGTGCATCATGCCCCCGCGACACTGATGTGTATGTACAGCACTAACTGAGCGCTGTACATACACGGGAGAAGGCAGGAAATGACCATCCGTCCTGCCTCCTCTTTGTAGGAGCAGCTGCACAGCAAGTGTGTTTTACAACGGCCGTACAGAGTCAGCGCTGGGCGGGTGGCCGAGGCGCCCCATCTGGTGAGCGGCGCCTCCCTCGTCTGCCCGTAGGAACGGCCCTGACCTATACACAGACACACTTGGCTCAGCCAATTGTGCATGTATTTATATTAAAACTCAACAAGCCAAATCCTTCTCTTCTTTGGCATCTTCTATTAGGAAGAGTCAAGAAGCTGCTACATAAACTAATCAGCAAATGTGTAGGTTTGAGAAAAGAATAAGGAAAATAATGGCTGATGGAAGGAAGTTCGGACAGAGGAGTGAAATATAAGAAAAAGTAAGAAAGAAAACAGATGATAGAAGTTGATTAATTTCCAACTAGTGTTGAGCGATTACGTTGGCTATCGACATCGGGCGATAGTCAATAGTCGGCCACCATCGATAAGGTTTTTCGATAGTCGATATTTATCCATCTCCGATTACCAATAAAGTCTATGGGAGAGCAGACAACACCATCATTCTTACATCCCCAACGAGGCTGGGTAGAAGCTGGGAATTCACAGCCACCACAGTCAAAAGGATACTGCAACATCTTAGCCACAACACTTAGGCAATAAAAGCCACAGAAAAAAAGTCACACACCAGCATCACCCACAAATTAAAAAGTGCCTGAAGGCATAATTATTTTGAACCATCATTTTAACTTGAACTGGACATTGAAAATCCTGGTCCTGGAACGCAGCTGACCCTAAAAGACCTGCATGACCCCCAGATTAAAAAGTGCCGGAAGAAATTATTCTTTGAACCACCATTTTTAGTTGAACTGACATTGACAAACCCTGTCCTGGACCGCAGCATGACCCTTAAACCTGTGTCTGACCCACAGATTAAAAAGTGGGAAAAAGGAGTCTTTCAACCACCATTTAGTTAGAACTGGACATTGACTAGGAACTGTCCCTGGACCGCAGTATTGACATTAAGCCTGTCTTGACCCCCAGATTAAAAAGTGCGGAAAAGGAGTCTTTCAACCACATTTTAGTTTGAACTGGACATTGACAAACCCTGTCCTGGATCCGCAGTATGACCCATTAAACTGTCCTGACCCCCATATTTAAATAGTGCCGTGGAAAAAGGAGTCCTTTCAACCACCATTTTAGTTGAACTGACATTGAACAAACCCTGTTCCTGGACCGCAGCATGACCCTTAAACTGTCTGACCCACAGTATTAAAAAAGTGCCGGAAAAAGGATGTCTTTCAACCACCATTTAGTTGAACTGGACATTGACTAGACTGTCCTGGACCGCAGTATGACCATAAAACCTTCCTACCCCCAGATTAAAATGTCCGAAAAGGAGTCTTTCAACCACCTTTTTAGTTGAGACTTGACATTGGAGAAACCTGTCCCTGGAACGCCATTATGACCATTAAACCTGTCTGACCGCCAGATTTAAAAAGCGCCGAAAAAGGAGTCTTTCACCACCATTTTAGTTGAGAACTGGACATTGACAAAACCCTTTCTGGACCGCAGCATGGACCCTTAAAACTGTCTGAACCCCCACAAAGATTAAAAAGTGCTGGAAAAAAGGAGTCTTTCAACCACGCTTTTTAGTTGAACTGGACATTGATATACGTGTCCCTGGGACCGCATGAAGAACCATTAAACCTGTCCTTAACCCCCAGATTAAAAAAGTGCCGGGAAAAAGGAGTCTTTCATCCACCATTATAGTTGAACAGACATTGACTAAACTTTCCTGGACCACAGTATTACCATTAAACCTGTCTGACCCCCAGATAAAAAGTGCCGGAAAAAAATGAGTCCTTTAGCAACCACCATTTTAAGTTGAACTGGACATTGACTATACTGGTCCCCTGGACCGCATTTGACCTAAACCTTCTGACCCCCAGAATTAAAAAGGCCGGAAAAGGAGTCTTTTCAACCACCCTTTTAGATTGAAACTGGACATTGACTATACCTTTCCTGTGCCACATGATTACCCAGGCCGAGTTTTACAGTGAGGGAGCGTGGAGCCGCAAGGCTGGCGGCCGACATCTATTAACACTCAGGTTAAAATTGCCCTATGACGCAGCAACGAAAACTGGTCGTGCTGAAGCAGAGTGCGGAAGCGAGTGTAGAACTCCAGCCATCCACAATACACAGTCAAGACCTGGGTAGCGCTTGCCCCTCCGTATGAGTGCCTGGACCAATTGAGCTTCACATGGGAAATACTGGTGTTAATCGCTCCTAGTTACACCGAGTTGCCCTTTTTTCTGGCATTCTTTTTCCCATTTTCTACTCAACGTGGCAGGGAGGTAAATGGTCTCTGTACTTTGTTCTCTGTCCCTTCTCCATACTCCATGTCCTCTGAAATAGCTACATCTGGTCAAGTTTTTCCTGTACCTCCTGATACAATTCAGATGGAATTTTTTTTCAACAGCTATTTATTGTACATGCAAGTTTTTTAGTACGTTTAATTTCTAGAAAACACATTTTTAAAATAGGATTGGAATCCACCAGGTCTTTGTTTCTCTGTTTTTTTAAATTATATTAAATGGGTTGTCTCAATAGCAAGATTGAAAGCTATGTTTAAGAGATCATGGGGGGGGGGGGGGGGGGGGGGGGGGGGGCGGGGGGGGGGGGGGGGGGGGGAGGGGGGGGGGGGGGGGGGGGGCAAAAACAATAATTTTGCCATATGTGTCCCATTAACCTGTCCTAAACTATTTCCTGTTTTCTGACAGCACCAACACCCCTTGAGCCACTCTTGACAATTGATGAAGAACAAACTGTCTGTTAAAACAAATTTTTTATAATGAACCTATAGTATAGCTGCATGTCACAGCAAAATGCCCCAAAAAATTTCAAAACATGACCCATGAGCCCACTTTGGACAATTGTGAGAACAAATGTCTGTTAGAAACAACATTTTTTTTTATAATAGACCTGTAGTATATCTGCAGGTCACAGCAAAATGCGTCCAAAAATTCAAAGCATGACCCTTGAGCACTTGGACAATTGTGAAGAACAAATATCTGTTGAAACAACAATTTTTTAGAAATGACCTGTAGAGATTGCTGCATTTCAAAGCAGCATGACCAAAAAATTATAAAATGTCTTCTCGTGCACTGTTTAAAATTGTGGAGGGAGAAATGCACTTAAGAAGCCCCCATTTCTGTTTCCAAAGGACAATGATTATAGAATTTATCTCACAGCACCAAGACCCCAAAATTTATAAATATGACTTCTCAGCCACTGTTAAAATTGTGAGGGAGAAATGCCACTTAAAAGCCACATTTCTGTTCCAAAGGACCATAATTATTGCTGTATCTGCACATGCATACATGACCCCAAAAAATTTATAAATATGAACTTCTCAGCCACTGTTAAAGAACTGTGAACAACATGACCCCAAAAATCATAGACACAGCAAAAATTCTAAAGATGAAGTGAGTAAATGGAATATGGTTTTGTCATGAAACCTTGGTGTCCTTTTACAGTCTCCTCATCAGCAAACCCAGCAAAAAGAAACTGTTGGGAAACTGAGAATAAAAAATTTCTGGACACCAAGGTCCCTGACATGTTCCAGCAGGGATGTGCTCCAGCCTACCATCTAAGTGCGCCAGCAGATTTCTGCCATTATCTCATACCACCTTGCCTGGGCACAAGGTTTCTTGTCACCCAGCCAGCGCTCGTCCGTTGTGAGAGCGTCCAACAGCTCCTGACCTGTGTGGTGATGGTCTCCAAGACAGATATATTTTCAAAACGTGCTTGGTTTCTCTGGGCACGTGATGCCACCAGAGGGACCTTGGGGAAAGAGCCCTGCACCATCCTGCGGGTCTTGGAAGAGTGTGCGACAGCATGAATCCACCGTCACCCCCAGAGACATCCACCCCAGCATCACCCAGTGAGCTGTCCACAGAGATATAGCGCCTTGGCCGTGCTTACTATCCATGTGTCGGGGTACAGATGGACTTGTTCCCGGCCACAGATGCAGACAACGCGCTTGAAATAATGTAGATGACACGGGCTGGCCAGCATGGACGAGCTTTTTCTGAGGCAAAGAAATGCCCTGCTCGGCATCTGGTATTGGGGGCAGGCAAGGGCCATGACTGGCGGAACCCATCTGTGTCCACCAACGGTAAGGGCCGCCCGCAACATTTCTAAATTCAAGGCCAAAAGCCTGGCAATGCGCCGACATTCAGGCTTTATGGCTTTGGGATGATTTGGGTTAAATGTTCTTCTGCTCCCAAACCTGGAAGACAGAAGGCTGTCTGGCTAACTGGCCGCTGTAAGCGTGCAGGTCGTCAATCTGGCGGAAGGGAGAAGGGTAGATGCGTCCTCTGGTTGTGCTGTGTGGTACTTGGCGACGGTGGAGGGCTGAAGCGTAGTCTGAACCCTGATCAGACTCTGAGAGACATGGCAGTTGTTGGTGGCGAGGGGAGGGGGCGAGACAGAGGGTGTGACCAGTGGATGGAGGCCCGCCGTCAGTCTTGCCCTTTTTTGCAAGCGTTCCCTCCATTTCAACGCATGCATTTGCTGCATGTGACTAGACTGTTGGTGGTGGTTAACCACTTAAGGTTCTTGCCTCACTTATGCGTTTACGGCAAAGGCGGCATATGACCTCGGCTGGGTGAATCATATTGCTTGCTCAAAGAAGGCCCAGCTTGAGAGGTCCTGCACATTTTTGAGGCGCTAAGCGAGAAGCGGGTTTTGTCGACTGAACAGTGGCTTGCGTTAATCATATCAGCGGACTTCTGCGACCGCCCTCCTCCCATTCTTGTGGCGGGACACGTAATGACACTACCCATCGTCTCCTCCTCGTCCACTGTGATGAAGCGCTCGCAAGCAAATTCTGCGGAAAAGACCACGATGGATCGCAATGTCCCCGTCATCATCATCAACACAGGTTACTTGGTCGTCCTGGACTATTCTGCATCCAGAAGCATGCGGGCAAGCAGAGGAAGAGGACCTGAAAAGGCGTTGACCTGACCGCCCCCGGGAATTTTTGCCGATTTGACCGGCTTTCCTTCTCCTCCTCGATTGGCATCAGTAATCTTGGGCGTCAGGCGATACTAATCATCTCATTGATCTATTAACATCCTCTAGACCCCAACCTGCATTTTGACATCAAAGAGGTCTTCGACAATGGATAATTCCACAGTTGATGGATACACGAGTAGACATTTGGGCTGCTTCATTTTTGGACGATGCTGATGAAGCTGATGAAACAATTGTGGCCGTGACTGGGAGACGAGGAGAGTAAGACTGGTCTGGATTGCAGTTGCTTTAAGCAACTGATGGACAGATGGCCGACGCTGTATCGTTACTGAGATTCACAGGGCGTCAGACCCACGATGACAGGCCTGACGTCTGCAACTGACGATCCGCAAGGCATGCTGTTGTCGCCAGCACTGAAGGAGCACCTTCTCTCTAACCTTTACCTCCATTGTTGCTACCCCCCGTCATTGCTCGCTACCACATGCATTTCGCTCCATGTTCAGAAATATAAAAAATTTGAGAGTATCGGAATAGTTTTTGTGAAATCTCTTATTAAAAGAGGGCAAAATCAAAGCTTATTGCTCAAATCCCTCTAATCAAAACAAAATTGCTGGATTCTATTTAACTGCAAGGGTGTCCTCTATCAACAAATAAGGACAGTGCAAAAGAGCAAAAAACACGTATCTGTTATGTTTTTTTCCCGTAAATACACGTGATTTTTGCACCTTTCAAATCACCGTGTGGGTGACTATAAAAGTGCTGTTTTCAGATTTTAGTGCAAAGTGGGTATATGAACAAAGGTGGAATGGTAAAAATTGAAAATGAACACCTATCTGAAATGTATACTGATTAATTAAAAGTGGATTTTTGCACCTAACACAGAATCTGCAGTTTACTAGAAATGTGGTTTATCCTAATATAAGTGTCAGTGCTGCCCCAATATCCATGAAATATTTCAATAGTCAAACTGTTAGGTAATAAAGATATTGCAGTGCAATGTCCTACACTAATACCTTTGTGAACTTATAAATCCTATTGTTCTTTATAGAACTTGTCCTTGTGGTTCGCCCGCGCCCCCCCACCCGCTACACCCCGTGACATTACAGCGGTAGCTGCACCTATTAAAATTCTCTCCAAACTACAAAAATCTTCCAATCTCTAAATCCTAACTTAAATAGTAAGGATCACGAGCTAATAGTAGAGGGTTTCTCTGTGCAGAAATAGAATAATTACCGCTGAGCTGGTTTTGGCCACTAGTGCGAGCGCACGTCCACCCTATGAGACGCTGAAGACTACGAAGATGAACAGGAAACGCTTCGCTATGTAAACGAGGTGTGCAGTGTGAATTTTTCCAGGCCAATCGCAACCAAACACATCCCAGTCATGATGTCGCACACACATCTCACACCTGCCTATTCTGTAATCGAATTTCTGCCCGGCCAAAATTACAGAAGCGCCGAAATGGCGCGATCTTAACTAGATGATGCACAGATTTTTTAGCCTTAATTATCTCATGATCTAAAAAATTACGATCACCATAAAAACCTTGCCGATTTCAACTTTGTCGATAATAATCGTTCAACACTATTTCCAACGTTTAGGCAATGTTCACATGGATTATTGCTGACGTAATTGCTATGGACGGATTTCGCCTGCCGCAATTTCCTCCGGCTGCCGTTGCAGCGGGGCGGAGCGGGGGGCCCGCAGCTAGGCCAGCCCCATAGACAAGTCATTAATCACTCGTGGTATCACGCCGAGTAAATAATTGAAATGTCACCTTCCCACACCGCTCGGCTTAATTCTGGACAGATTCTCAAGCCGTACTGCACGCCGTAATTGCACAGCCAGTACGGCTTGGGAATCCGTCCCAGTCAATACGGTAATCCGACAGTTCTCAAGAGAACCTATGAATTCTGTCTCTTCTCCCCGCTCGCCGAATATGCCGAGGGGGGAGAAAGTGACATGCACATTATTTACGGCATGTACGCGCTGTGAATAATGAGTGTCTATGGGGCTGGCGAGTTGCCGGCCCCCCACCCCGGCTGCACGGCAGCCGGCGTAATTGCAGGGTGAAATCCGTCCCGCAATTACATATTTCAGCCGTGTGAACCAGGCCTTTAAAGAATCTACTGAAATTAAGGTTTTGTTTTTTTTGTCAATGCTTGTTTTGAAACTGCCAATAACACAAAGCAATTACAAACATAAAAAATTATTTCATGTGGTATTTGTGTGCATTGTCGATAAATGGCTATCCTCATTTTGTTGACATTTGTATGGTCTTTCATATTTACAAAAAAACACACAAAAAAGGGACATTGTGGGCCTTGTTCACAGCTCAATAGCTGGACTAAACTGGGTCCAGGAGCAGGCATCTCTAGCCTTATATGCTCCTGGGAAAACTTGACAGGTGCATTTGATTGCTGAATAACACCTCAAAGATCCCATAGCTAAGGGAACACTTAAATGATACAGAATGTAAATTAGCTTGGTACCTGTTCAGACCAATATGCAAAAAAACCACAGTGTAATGCTGGAGAAGACTGCACATAAGCAAAAAAATACCATTAAACAACCACTCACACATCCTCAGGACATTGAGGGGGTGGCTGCCATTATTACAATTGCATATAGATAAAGCATACATAAGGTGCAAAACGATGTGGTGCACCATGCTAGCTTACAGCCTTTTAGCGACACCCATACTAACCGATTACAGGCACCCAGCACCTCTGGGTATGCCACAACAAAAAAATGTTTAAATAGTAGTCACCCTTAGCTCCCCAGCACTGTTGGGCAGATAAAAAATGTCATACTGGAAAAAAAAATATTAAAATATAGAGGTAATAGTTGGTACCGGGGCCACAAATTAGCAAGCATCGCAACCGCGGTCCTCATGTCTTGCGAGGTCCCTACACTGACAATTTACAAAAAAACCCATAAAAAATGGGACAGTTAACTTACTTAAAAAACACCACCATTGTGGGCCTTGTTCACTTGCTCAATAGCTGGACTAAACTGGCCCCAAGGAGCAGGTATCTCATAGCCTAATATGCTCCTGGGAAAACTTTACAGGTGGCAATCTGATTGCTGACTAACAACTCAAAGATCCCACTGCTAAAGGAACACTTACATGATACAGACTGCACATTAGCTTGGTACCTGTTCAGAACAGTATGCAAAAAAAAACCACAGTGTAATACATGGAGAGACTGCACAAATGCAGTTTAGTCCAGCTATTGAGCTGTGAACAAGGCCCACAATGGTGGTGTTCTTTCTTATTTACCCCAATAAAAAAGTCCATTGTGGCATGAGGCCTGGTGAAAACTGAGTTTCAGCTGTTAAAGTATGTGCACATATCTTACGACACCATATCTATGGTCATAGTAATATGACTCAACAGTGTATATGAGATATATGTCTCTAAACATGTTGAGTGTGATAAAAATTTTATATATATATTATTATATTATATAAAAAATGATGTTAACCACATAATAAAATCATTTTTATAATATTTAATTACAATGTTTTTACTTTGTGAAGTTATTATCCCCCAAAAACATGGGCATATGGTTGAGAGTGCAACTAAGTCCGGGTAGTTGTCACAGTATTGGGCCATATGGTGTGGAAGGTGCATGTGAGAGGTAATAAGGAAAAAACAAAAAACAAGGTGGTTCCACAATGCTTTTTAAATTTAAATTGAGGAATTAGGGACAAAGTGATACTTGAATCTAGTTTGTTATAAACCAATTTTGGATACTTTGTTTTTTGACGTCATTGTCTTAGAGAAAAAAAATCTCATGCAGGGTTAGGGATCTGCTGTGGTTGATAGGTTTTCCCCCTGGATAAATGGCAAAAAGAATTCCTTAAAACTTTCCCCCAAACCATAAGCTGCCACACCAACTTCTTCCCAAGGGTTTGATGTGTTTCTTCTCCCCTGCACAGAATGTGATCTATTTGACCAGGGGAGAAGGAAACCCTTTGCCAATAGGGGAGATCTAATCAATAGACTAAAATAAAACCTTTTCTGTCGATATCTTCTTTTGGCAGAGGTGCGTACCCCATCTGTTGCTTCAGGCCCCTTACACAGTAGGAGCTAAAACGTTGTTTTAGACAACTTTAAATAGTCCCATTTCATTTTGACAGTGAGTTGCACCTCTCACCTCAATGGCACATAGTGCTTGTCAGTTCCCGTATTCATTGCAGGCTGCCATTTTTCCATCACAAAACAATTTTGCCCCAGTAGCACTGAAAGTTCATAATAGCGGTTTCAGAAATTATGCCACCCCTGGCACTAAATCCAATAATCATTTTCACAACTCTGATATATCACTCAACTGATAACAGCAATAAGGGCAGGGGCGTAGCTACAGGGGTTAGAGGGAGCATCGCTATGGGGGCCCGGACCCGAGGGGGCCAAAAGCCTCCTGCACTAAGAAGACATCAGTATTTTAAATGGCACATGGAATTGGGGGGGGCCCCCTTTCTTTTTTTCTCTGAGCCCAAAGGGTTGAAGTTTTCGCCCTGAAAAAAGGGAAATGTATGCAGACAGCCCAATGCATACCTTACATACCCATCAAGCCAGCTCATATGTGATTTCCTTCATGAACTACATTCTGCCAACAAAGTGGTTAGAATATTGTGAATCAACTGTTAAATAGCATTTCTGACTAGCAGTGGGTGCACATTGAGCATAACAGTTCATATATGGTAAACAGTAGGCTACAGCGCAATCCAAAAAGTACAATAATGTGAAGCTGTATGCACCTAAAAGATACTGCCCAACAATCTATACATAATAAGTGTCTCTACACTTCAGTAGTCCGCTGCTCTGTAGAACATATTAATAGACAGACTGAAATTAATCAACCCATTGATAATATAGTAGTCCATTATACTGTGATTGGCATATCTACACAGTGAAAGAGGAGAAAAAAATAAAATAAACAATATAAAGTAAAACTAGAAAATAAAATATTTTTTTAAAAATATCCAGCTATTGCATCCTGATCGAGGGGTTAGTCTTTCTATCATATATCTGTATAAACAGATAAAATAAGTCATAATTAAAATAAGGTATAGCTCCCAAGGGTTACTTGAAAAATTGGATTGAGGGGTATAATTTAAACATACAATGATTCATTTTAAACTCAACATTCAAAACCATTTGGTTTAAGAGTACACATATTGGCAATGCATTGGAGGTCCCTATTGATAAGTAAGTAATACAATCTACCCCACAGCCTAATGGAGAGATATTATCAACAATCATACATTTTTGACCCTTTCCCAAAAGGTGTTTAGCAACAGATAAGTCCATAATTCTTTCTTATTTGACTCTACAATAGTTTGGTATACTGGGAAGTTTATGGTGAACTCATTGACTACATGGTGCCCAGGTCCTGTGGTCATAAACTTACACTGTCGGTTGTGTAAAGCCGATAGAAACACTGGCAGATTCTTTGATAGGCATCAGTTATAGTCAATTTATATGTCCTTATACATTTCCACAAAAATAAAGAAAAATTTCATGCCTAATTATGATCCTCATATTGTAATAATATCATAAGTGGAATCAAGGAAAAATTATTTTGCATATGGTCAACTTCCAACCACCAAGGAAGTGTAGATAAGTAAGAATACATATAGCAGATTGGGCCAATGAAGTTCATCTTGTTTGATTTTACTGCATATTGATGTTGGAAAAGGTGTTAAGAATGATGCTAAGTTAAAAGCAATGTTTTGGAGTGCAATACTGAGCAAGTAGCGTTTTTTCCCCCCCCCCTTTTTTTTTTTTCAAATTTTTTTTTTTTTGAAAACGAAAAACACCCAAAATTCCCTTTAATAGGAAATCCAGAGGGTTTTCCCTTTTTTTCAACCCCGGGGGAAAAATTAAAAAAATTTTTTTCCGTATTCCCAAAAATTTTTTTTAATAATGAAAATGAAAAAGTGGGGGTTTTTTTTTATTTTGGGCTTCTTTTACCAAATTTTTTCTTGAAAAAACTTAAAAAAAGGAAAACCCCTTCCCGCCCCCCGGTTTTTCCCCGGGGGATTTGAACCCCCCTAAGAAAAATTTCATTTTCCTCTTCCCCCGTTTTGGGGGAATTTTTAAAAAAAATGGAAGGGGGGATTTTTCTTTTGAGAAGCCCCCGGGGGCAAAACCCCCCAAAAAATATTTTCCTTTCCACGCCCTAAGGGGGGTTTTTCCAAAAAAACCCAAAAGTTTTGGACCCAAAAACGTTTTTCAAAATTCCCGGGGGTTTTTTTTAAAAAAACGGTTTTTTTTTTTTGGCAGTTTTGATTTTTTGAACTGTTTTTGTCACTGATTTTGTCCAGGTTTTCCCAGCGTTTTTTGGATTGTTTTTCAAGCAGAAAAGTGTACTGAGTGCAAGAAACCATGTGATTTTTTTTTTTTATCTCCACCCAGTAGTCACTCCCTGAGATTCCAGTGGCCATCTTGGAATTGTCTCAGCAAGACTTTGATTGTGTGTTCTCCAGGCTCTTTTTTAAAAAATAATATAAAATGAATTTCTCCATTATTAGACAACTGTGGTAACATGTATGAGTCCTCTTCCATCAGAAACAAAAAATGATTTGCAGGACCTTCCTGTGCTAAAAAAAGGACCTGCAAAAACACACTCACTATAGGTGGGATCATTCTTCCCTTTTTTTTTTTTTTTGCAAAAACCTAAAACCGCCCCAAACCGAGCCAAACATCTGGACAAAAAACGCTCCCTCCCTTTCTGAGTGGTTTACATTGACTCCAATGTTATTTTTTTTGTTTGGAAACAGAGCAGAAAAATGAAAATGTCCTAAGTTTTTCAGACCGCCTGTGTTTTTCTATTGAAGTCTATAGGGGAGTGTTGATTGCAGGTTTTCAGACGGTTTCTAAAACCGCAAACTGTCTGAAAAACCGACCAAAAACCCTTGCTGTGGCGACATGCCCTAAGAGTGTAACAGTGCAGAACTGGTGCATTTTTGAGTAACTCTATGGGCCACATGTATGAATACTAACACAATCCAGTATCAGCAGCACACCTGCGCAAGTTTTTAAATCAATGCAGAGTACCTAGTAGCTGGAGTGTTCACTCCCTGAAGTGTGAAGGTCTGAACAGGCACTAAGAGAGATAACATTAGTGTAGGTCCCCACTTGTATTGAGGTCCCCTTGCTGATTGGGAGATGGGCTTAAGCAGTTTTGATTAAAAATGTGAACTTAGAACCTCAAAAATTTTTCATATATCCTGAGTAGCAGAAATGCTTTTCCAAAAATTCCTATGTGCCTTTTGATAGTTTCTGTAGTTGATAGTGTGCTGCTGATATTGGACTGTGTTTGTTTCTTACTGCCACACCAGTGTGCACTTATGCTCATTTTTTTCCAAAAAGTTTTTCGGATGTGCAGACCAAATATTGTTTCTAGACCGGTATGAATACTGTCTAGGTCTAAAACTCACTTTGTTGCCCATACCAACCAATCATAGCTCCCCTTTCATTTCATACAGTGCTCTTGAAAAATGAGAGGGGCGCTCTGATTGGTCGCTATGGGCAACAAAGTGAGTTTTAGATTTAGACAATTTTCATACATGTCTATGTCTACACGGCATAGCAAAACTATCGTATTTTTGCTGGTTTTAGGATTCTTAAACCGCCGAAAATACAATGGTTCTGCTAGCCCACAGACAATAATAGAAAAAACGACCTTTAGTCTACACAGATAGCTTTTTCTCTGCTCGTCTTCTGGCACCGGCATATTTTACAACATGTTTTGAGTTTTTGTCGTCTTCCCATACAATCAATTGAATGGGCGACGGCAAAAATATGAGAACCAACCACATTTTTTGCGCCAATGTGACAAAAACCGTGGTTGTGCATCGGACAAAAAAACTGTCGACTTTCTGCTGTTTTTTTGTCTGATGCAGTGGGGATTTAGCCTAACCATGTATCAGTTACAACATATGCATGTACTGTACATAGCATGATGATACAGTGTCATTCAGCTTTTGCTGGATGCTGTTGCTGGACTTTTGGCAATAAAAAACAGTATATGGTATACACAGGTTGTCCTTATAATAACATGGTTGCATTCAAATTCTGTAAGTATTAACAGTTTCACTTCATTTTCTGCTTTATGTGATAGTGCCATGTTGATTATATTGAGCAGGATTCCTTATTTTTCAGGGTCTGTTTGTTTCAGTAGTTATCTCAGATCACTATACATTGACATAATTGCACTTCAAACCCTTAGAGGTATTGACAGCGGTTTTCTTACACTACCCGCTAATTAGTGATAACACAGCTACATATCTCATTACATTATTTATATATGGAAAAGAGGCTTCCAGTTTAGGGATAAGAAAGGTAGAAATGTAAAGCTTTCGGGGCAAACACTCCTGTTACTGTGCTGATTACAATACTATAGATTTTTAATGGTTTGAGAATGACATTTTTCCAATTGATGATAAATAGGGATTAATTTTCATATTTAAAGAATAGTCCATTGTCTGTTAGCATTATTAGGTAATGTAGACAATAATAGTAACTCAACTACTGCTTGTGTTTAATCTACTAAATCATCACAAACAAATTAGGAGTAAATACTCAGCATTGGAACAGACTGGATAATACAAAAAACTGTTGTAGTGTCTGAGGGTCCAACAGCTTCAGGTTCCATAAAGGTGGCCATGCATCGTCAATAGCTGTCCCAAAAGGTGTTTCTCCCACCTCCCCCATTGTCACGATACTAGTGGATACAGCTGGAATCCAATGGCGAGGACTGGTTGGAACACAGTGAAGGCAAATAGAGACAGGAACCAGAGGCAACAGAGATGGAGACTGGATCCAGGCAAGGTCAGCAGGAGCACAGTAGATGGTACGTAGGTATGAGAGGTTTGCAGGGTAAACCGCAAATGAGAGGAACTAACGGGTAGTAAAGTCCAGGCTAGAGGACTGCAAAAAACAGCAGGAGCTTAAACACATACTCAAGCAATGGACATCAGGCTTGAGGAGTTTATATAGGAATCAGGAACAGGAAACAGGAAACAAGATGGCAACCAGCTGAGACACGATCCACCATCTTGGCTGAGGGCAAACTTAAGGGCAAACACAGTTAGCAAGTTCTAAGGTATAGCAGGCGGTTGCTGACATTACTCCCACCTCAACAGCGGCCTCTGGACGATATCTGACTCGGTCTCTCCGGATGTCTTTGATGAAATCTTTTGATCAGTCATGGAGCATTGATGTTACTCACAGGTTCCATGAATTTTCTTCCGCCCCATAACCTTGCCACTTTAATGAGGTACTGCAGCTGATTCCTGAAATTCTCGAGTCCAGGATTTGCTCCACCACAAACTGTTCTTGCCCATCAATCCCCACTGCATCAGGAGGAGGAGGAAACACGTCCCGGAAAGGGGTTAGAACGGCAGGTTTTAGTAGAGACACATGGAAACACAGGATGATCTTAATAGAGGGTTTGGGAGTTTGAGCCGAACGCTACTGGACTGATTATTTTGATGATTTATAGGGCCCCGACAAACTTCTGCCCCAGTTTTGGTGAAGGAACTCTAAGTTTCAAATTTCTGGTGGAAACCATACCTTATCCGCCACTTTAAAATTTTGGTTTGCTGGCTTACGATGTCTATCTGCCATCTTTTGTAGCTTTCTTGAGCCCTCTCTAGGTGTTTTCCTTCAGTAGTTGTAAATTTTGCTGTAGTGCAGAGATCCTTCCGGGGCAGCTGGAAAATGAGGAACAGCAGGGAATCTTGGAAGAATATTTGGATGGTACCCCAATTTGCAAAGACGGAGTCTGTTTGGTGGAGGCATTTGGGAATTATTATACGAAAACTCGGCAATGGGAAGCAGATCAGCCCAATCATCTTGTAGATGAGAAATGTAGCATCGAAGATACTGTTCCAGGGTTTTGATTTGTGCGTTCAGTCTGTCCATTAGATTGTGGATGAAAGGCGGTTGATAGATTTATATCAATACCCAAAGTGCTGAGCAAAAACTCCGCCAAATTTTAAATGTAAACTGAACCCCACGATCCGAGATAACTTCATCAGGAACCCCAAAGAAGACAAAACACATTCTGAAGTATGAGATCCGCAGTGTCTTTAGAGGGGGTAGACAGTACATGGATGAAATGTCACTTGGTGAGTCGGTCCACTCCCACAAGAATTGTATTTTTCCCTTTAGAGATAGGGAGATCTACGACGAAGTCCAGGGAAAATTTGAACCCAGGGCGAGGGGGATCGGCACAGGGCTGTAGTAGACCCGAGGGTGAAGAACGTGGAGTCTTGCATCTAGCACAGGGTGTCACAAGATGTTACATACTTCCTTACTCTTTAAATAAATTTGGGGCCCCCAGAAAAATCGGGATAAAAATTCCTGCGTCTTCTGCACTCCTTTGTGACCCGGCAATCTTTGGGAAACATGGGCTAGTCTCAGGATCTTCAGTCTGACTTTTTCGGGTATGTATAGTGCTGCCCGTGGGTCCCCACTTTGTTCTTAAGTACCAACTGTACATCATCAGGAGGTTGGGACAGTAAGGAGTCGGTGTTATAGGCTTCCCTTATTTCTTTGAGCAAGTCCTTATTATGAATTACTCCCACAACGTTAGACTCAGGAACAATGGTCTTAGGTGGAATAGCAGGTGCGGAATCACTGGAGAACATTCTTGATAGAGCATCTGCCTTGCCATTACGGGATCCGGGTCTGTACGAGATTAAGAAGTTGAATTGGTTAAGAAAAATACTCCAACGAGCTTGGCGAGGAGATAGACACTTGGCAGATATCACGAATTCCAGATTACGGTGATGTCAGAACTTTTTTTTTGTGAGGTTCCTTGAAGATGATGTCTCCATTCCTTAAAGGCTGCAACGATAGCTAACAGTTCTTTATTCCCCACATCATAATTCTTCTCAGCAGGTGATAAACGTCGGGAGAAAAAAGCACAAGGATGCAATAAACACTTGTCTCCTGTTCTCTGAGACAGTATGGCCCCTACAGCACAGTCTGAAGCATCTACTTCCACAATGAAGGGGAGTTTGGGTCTGGATGAACTAATACAGGAGCTGTAGTGAACTTGGTCTTCAGAATAGAGAAGGATTCTTGTGCTTTTGGGGACCAAACAAAAGCATTTTTCTTTTAGTCAACTGTGTGATAGGAGAAATTGTTTCCCAGAATTCTTTATGAAGCGTCTATAGAAATTGGCAAACCTAAGAAGGTTGCACATCTTTTATGTTTCTGGGAGTAGGCCAGTCTACTATTCTTTGATCTTGTTAGAGCCATCTGTAGACCATGTGGTGAAATAACATATCCAAGGAATTGGATCTCGGTCTGGTGGGGAATTCACATTTTTCAATCTTAATGTAGAGTTGGTTCTCTCTTAGCCGCTCCAGAACAAGTTCACATGTCTCTGGTGTTCTTCCATCGAGTTGGAGAAAAAACAGGATATCGTCCAAGTAGATAACTATGAATTTATCCGGAGATCTCTGAAGATGTCATTGACGAGATGTTGGAAAGTGGCAGGAGAATTACAAAGGCCAAAAGGCATAACGCAATATTCAATGTGTCCGTAATGTGACCTAAATGCCGTTTTCCATTCATCGCCAGATCTAATACGGAACCCGGTTGTAGGCGGGCCTCGTAAAATCTAATTTGGAAAAAATCCTCGCAGCCGCACTCTTTCCAGAAGTTCAGGGATCAGTGGTAGAGGATAACGATTTTTTTATTGTAATTTTTGTTAAGTTCTCTGTAATCTATACAAGGTCTTAAAAACCGTCCTTCTTTTAAAAAAATATGGGAGCCCCCGCTGGTGAGGAAGATGGGCGGATGAACCCCTTAGCTAGATTTTCTTTTATGTAGTCTTTGAGAAACTTTTAATTCAGGGCCCGCCCAAAAGGGTAGATGTTTCCAAAAGGTATAGGTGCACCTGGAAGCAAGTCTATGGGGCAATCATAGGGTCGGTGTGGGGGGAGCTGGTCTGCATTCCCGTTTGCTGCAGACATCTGCAAATTCCCTGTATTCCGAGGGGAAACTCTAATATTCTGATGTCTTGGCTGGGTTTCGGGGGGCCCTTGTTCAGAATGAGCGGAGGAAGGATATCCCCCGCTGGGGGCTTATCTCCTTGGTTTCCCAGTTGATGACTGGGTTCTGTTTCTTGTAGCCAGGGTAAGCCTAGGATGACAGGGAAGTGTGGGGAAGAGATCAACAGGAAAGACAGGACTTCTCGATGATGGGATGTCATAATTGATCTCAAGTGGGTTCGTCTCTTGGTCCACTGGCCCTGAGTTCAGTGGGGATCCATCTACCGTTTCCATTACAACAGATGAGAGTTTTTTTGAAATTTAACCCATGCTTCTGAGCAAAAAGACAGGTCCATGAAATTGCCACTTGCCCCGAGTCTATCATCGCTGAAGTGATACCATTGTGAGTTAACCAGGAACTATGATGGGGAAGGATGTAATTGAGGAGTCTTTGTTTTCTTTCTTGATATGAGACGCACACCGATAATGGAATATAAACTGTCTTTTTCAGATAAATCTGTTTCTGAAGCATTGATTTCTTCATCCCGAGCTATCGTGGTCCATAATGGCTGCCCCCAATTTCCGTGGACGGCTAGGGCAGTTGATAAGGAAGTGGGGCAGACTTTCCACATAGAAGCAAGGACTTTCCCGGAGCCGATGCTCCCCTTTTCCGTGCTCTCACGTTTAATACGGAATCCACTTTCATAGCTCAATTCCTGGCTCTCTGCGGGTCTTCCCTTGGGGTTCCTAGGAAGCTGACAGGGATGGCAGGAACTGCTTGGGGATCAAAATTTAGAGTAGCCCACTTCTCCTGTCGTCGTTCAGATGTCTGGTATCGATTCGGATGCAGTGATTTATGAAGGCATTCCAAACTAAAGGGCCTCTGCACGGGCAAGTTCATCTTTTTTTGCACTGCGTAGTCCTTTCCTAAAAAAAGACAAATTTTTTCTGCATCATTCCAGTTGGTGTCGACTGCCCCCCTCTTGAACTCCATGGCATACTCGGCAACCGGGCGCAGGATAGTATTGCAGCTTCAGCTGTAGCAGCGCGATTGGGATCGTCAAACATCTGACTCATGGCGTCGATGAACTCCTCCAGGTGATTCAGCCCGGGCGACTTGAGTTTCAATTAAAGGACTAGCCCAGGCAATGGGTTTGTGTGTCAAACAGCATGATGATACACAGGACCTTCGATCTGTCGGGAGGGGCTTTGGCGTAGGGTTTGGGGTCGAAGTATAGTCTACATTGATTGAGGAAACCCGGAATTTGTCACGATCTCCCCGAATCTGAAGGGTGGCAATTTCGGGGTCATGACAGGCACCGAAGTGGGTGGTCCCGAGGCTTGACTTCCAGGGGGACCATCCGGTCGGATAATGCGTGCACAGTTTGCGTAGTTCCTGAATCGCTTGTCCATACACTTGGATATTATGGCCAGTCTGGCCTTCATTTAAGGGATCACATTTGACTTTCAATGCTTGCATCTTAGTGCGCATGTTAGCCATAGCAAGGTCTGAAGCTGTTTGATGCGAGCTTCCCGGGCTCCCAGCCCAGCGGACTCCATTTTGTGGCTTGAGTTCCCGTCACGATACCAGTAGATACAGCTGGAATCCAAACGCGAGGACTGGTAGGAACACACTGAAGGCAAATAGAGACTGGAACCGGAGGCAGCAGAGATGGAGACTGGATCCAGGCAAGGTCAGCAGGAGCACAGTAGTAGTACATAGGTATGAGAGGTTTGCAGGGTAAACCGCAAATGAGAGGAACTAACGGGTAGGTAAGTTCCAGGCTAGAGGACTGCAAAACAGCAGGAGCTTAAACACAATACTCAAGCAATGGACATCAGGCTTGAGGGTTTATATAGGAACCAGGAAGAGGAAACAGGAAACAAGATGGCAACCAGCTGAGACACGAACCACAATCTTGTCTGAGTGCAAACTAAAGGTCAAAAACAGTTAGCAAGTTCTAAGGAATAGCAGGCGGTTGCTGACACCCATACAGATACGCACCATGCTCAAGTGTTCATAGTTTTGCAACGTGGAGAGGCTGCTTAGTTTTGCCATAGTCTTAATGTGTGTAGCCACTTAAGGTATATTTCACCTCCCTCATCTCAACATTACACAGCAACCCAAAACGCCTGTTTGACACCTTCCACTCCCTCCTCAGGCCTAAAACTCAGGCCCCTGTTACTGACCTCTGTGCGGAAGACCTGGCCACTCATTTCAAAGAGAAAATTTAAAATATCCGGCAAAATATATCTCAGTCCCCAAGTAATACCCATCCCATTCCCTCCCGCACATTCTCTAGTGATACCCATCCCGTCCCTCCCTGCACGTCCTCAAGTCTGCTATCAGCCCTTGACCCGGCGACAGAGGAAGAAGTGTCCAGGCTTCTCTTGTCTGCTTGCCCCACCACCTGCTCTAGTGACCTCTCACCTCCAGTCCATTTCTCCAGCAGTTCTCTCTCACCTTACTACAATCTATAACCTCTCTCTCTCCACTGGGATCTTCCCATCCTCCTTTAAACATGCCATGATAACCCCTTTACTAAAAAAGCCCACTCTGGACCTGTCCAGCGCTGCTAATTACTGTCCAGTCTCTAACCTGCCCTACATCTCTAAACTTCTGGAATGCTTGCTCTACTCTCGTCTAATCCGATATCTCTCTACTACCTTTCTTCTTGATACTCTACAATCAGGTTTCAGCACCCCACACTCACGGAAACTGCTTAGCTAAAGTCCCCAATGACTCCTGAAGCAAAAAAACCAGGGTAACTACTCCTTGCTGTTTCTCCTGGATCTCTCAGCAGCATTTGACACCGTGGATCACCACCTCCTCAGCATGCTCAGCGCAATTGGCATCCAGGACACCGCTCTCTCTTGGTTCTCATCCTTCCTCTTTGACCGCTCCTTCAGTGTCTCATTTTCCGGTTCTACCTCCTCTCCTCTTCCTCTTGCTATTGGGGTTCCTCAGGGATCTGTTATTGGTCCTCACCTCTTTTAATTGTACACAGCCGCGATTGGACAAACCATCAGCAGATTTGGCTTCCAGTACCATCTCTGCGCTGATGACACTCAACTATACACTTCTTCCCATAACATTACTCTTGCCCTGCTACAAAACACCAGTGACCGTCTGTCCGCTGTCTCTGACATCATGTCCTCCCTCTATCTTAAACTAAACCTCCCTAAAACTGAACTTCTTCTCTTTCCACCATCTAGTAACCCCCCACCCCCCCCACCCCCTGCTATTTGTGTTTCAGTGTGTGGTACCACCGTTACTCCTAGGCAACAGGCATGCTGTCTGGGGGTTATACTAGATTATGATCTCTCCTTCACACCATATATCAAATTCCTTGCCCGCTCCTGCCACCTGTATCTCAAGAACATCTCCAGAATCCGTCCGTTTCTCACTGTGGAAACGACTCAAACCCTCATTGTTGCCCTTATTCTTTCTCGACTTGACTACTGTAACTCCTTGCTAATCGGTCTCCCTCTCTACAAACTCTCCCCTCTTCAATCTGTCCTGGATGCAGCAGCCAGGCTCGTCTTTCTTTCCAGCCGCTATACTGATGCCTCTACCCTGTGTCAGTCACTACACTGGTTGCCCATTCAGTACAGGATACAATATAAACTCATCACACTCACCCATAAAGCTCTCCACAGTGCTGCACTCACCTACATCGCCTCCCTCATCTCTGTCTACCACCCTAGCCGCTCTCTCTGCTCTGCTGCTGATATCAGGTTACATTCCTCAATCATCCGAACCTCCCATGCCCGTCTACTAGATTTCACACGTGCGGCACCAGTTCTCTGGAACATGCCACTGTGGGCAATCAGGCACACTCACAACCCTCATAGTTTTAAGAGGGCCCTGAGAACACATCTTCTCAGTCTGGCCTACCAAGATCCCTAACTGCTATCACACACATCTGTCACTCCCTACACTAGGGCACTCACAGGCACTTATCTGTATATAGATGTACCCTCTGAGTGACAGGTTCTTACACTTTTCATGTAAACCACCCCTATTTATGAAACATGGCTGGACCATTGTAAACCTAGCACTTCTCCCCGTTTGTCTCACCCAATTCCCAATAGATTGTAAACTCTCATGAGCAGGGCCCTCATACCTTGTATCTCATCTGCAAGTATTTTTAATGTGTAAGGTCTGTATGTATACCCTCTAATTTGTAAAGCGCTGTGGAATATGTTGGCGCTATATAATTAAAGATTATTATTATTATTATTATTATTATTATTATTATTATTATTATTATTATGGTAGCAGTGGGTTGAAAGTATGTGTGGCTGTTTCCATAAACTCTCTCATTAACATGCAAACTCAACTTCGCAGCACCTTATTTATTGGCAGAAATTTTTTTACAGCAACAATGTCTGGTCAGCATGTGACCCCTTCAGCCAATCAGAGGCAGACACTATCGACATCACCGCTCAGGATGTGAACACCATGGGCGGCATGTATGAACGGAGCTGTGCCAGATATCTGCCGTCTATTCAGTCCAATATCAGACACAGCCCCGTTCATACATGTTTAAGTCTCCTGCTTGCCATTCTTAGGCGCATTACATAGCGCCTGTGGCGCTTTGTAATGCGTCCGACCTCGGGGGGCGTGTGGGAGGCGGGGTGCACTAGAACATTACATACTTATAGCTTCCCTACGGCATTTCTGGTTGCATTACAGCTGGAACAGGTATACCACTTTCAAAGTGGTATCCCTGATCCCGAACTGTCACTCTAGCGCTAGAATGCACCTGATTTATGACTGGTGTAGAGTGGGTTCCTAAATCAGGAGCATTCTAGACTAATGTTAGGCGCATGAAATTTGGCCTTTAATACACCAAATTTTATACATGTCGCCCCCTGTGAGCAGTGAAGTCAAAAGAAAGGCACATGACCATTGATACCACTGATTGACTGCAGCAGGTCTGCCTGCTGACCAGAGGTAGACAAAGACCAGAGAGCGCATCAGAGATTCTGCACTGGATTCATAGTGGATTAAAAAAAAATGAGTACATTTTTTTTTTATTATTATTTTATATAATTTGGGGTTGTTTGTTTTTTTGGTCGGACAGGCCCTTTAAGAGAGAATCTCATGGGACTCTCATCAATCATTATGTGGCTTTTTAGCGGTATTAAGTACTATAGTATGTAGCTAATAGCAATGATGTCATCGCTGTGTTAGGCTTGGCATCAGAATAAAATTCCTAGCATTAGTCTAAGAACCATATAAGTGGCAACTGGCTTATGATACTAACACGGCACTCCCCTGACTGGTTAGTTGTAAAATAAGACACTTAACATTTCCCAAGCTCATTTGGGTGACTTGTTTACCAGAAAATCTAAATAGATTTTCCCCCTGAAAAGGGATCTATAAACTATGTCCTCCTTTAACTATCTTCGGACATGTCATTGAGACATGTCACAAGAGTCTTAATCTCAGAAGAAAGTACATTTTTAGATTACCTATATCAGAAATTTGCTGGGAAATGAACCCTTTGGGGAGGTCACTAAATTAATGCAGGTTTCTGAATGTAGCTCCTTTCAGCTTTATATTATATTTCGGGAAATCATTGTATTTTATGATTGCTTTTTTATCTCATACGAACAGGTATAGCTGCTAGAGACAGGCAGTTCTTCACTCTTCTGTGTGATATTGGTCAAAGCGGGTAGCTTTCCATAAGACATGAAGAAAGTTTACAAGCATTTTTCCTAATAGTATTATTTTAACCACTACCGCCTGCATTGTTGTGTGACTTAAAGGGATTTCACAACGAACTAAAATGTTCTGTACAAGTTGCTCGCAGCTAGCTCTAAGCCAACCGTGCATGAGAATGAGGAGGGCAGAGCTTCTAACTATCCTCCCCATTCACTTCTGTGGGAGTTTCTAATATAGCGAGTGAGTGTGCTCACCTATATTCAGGAGCTCCCATAGAAGTGAATGGAGAGGAAGGCCACAAGTGCCTCCGTCCTCATTCTCATGGATTCCTCTGGTTCTGGACTATGGCTTATAATTCGGCTATTCCACTGCCTTGTGACTTGCTGTAATGGACTGCTGGTTGGGGATCCATTGGACCACAGCAAGCAGTGGTGTAAGCAGCGTCAGGGTAAGGAGCCCCTGGTTTTCACCAAAGCCCACTGCAAGTCAGGTTTTGCTTTCTGCAGCAGGAGACTCCCAGGTCTTTACTCCTGATGTGACTTGCTTGGGTTGGCAGCCGAGGTGTAGCGAGATACAGAATCGTTTGACAGGCTTGTAGTTGGGGACAGACAGGAAGGTTAGAGCAGGCAAAGAATAATCAAAGGACAGAGGCAGGAGGTAAGGAACACGGTAAAGGCAGACAAACAAGAAACACTTCCTCTAAGGCAATGATAGCACATAGATCCGGCAAGGGGAAGAGGCAGGACTAAATAGGTTCAGCACCCAGTGATAACGAATCACCGCTGTGCTGATCCTTTAAATTTTAAAGAGCCGACACGCCCGTTCTAGGGGACAGGAAGACGTACGCCGGCCGGCAGGAGAGCTAGAGGGAGTGAGGAGAGGTGAGTATGAGAGCTGGGAATGACAGTTACGAGTATGCCCCATAGCCCGATGCCTGGTGGCAGGGAAAGAGACACCTCTAACACTTGCTACTGCATGATCTCTTGGTGTGATACTCTCCTTCTCTGTTTTCCGTTGTGTCTGTGCTCTGTTTGTCAACCATTTGTTTGCTCTCTGTTTGACCAGTGAGGTTCAGTCAAGTTCAGGTTTCAAGTGCGGGGTCGCCCTTTTCAGGGCAGTTGCTCTGCTTAGGCAGATGAGGACATCCCTGACAATAATTGAGGCATGTCAGAAGTTTTGATTGGTGAGAATCTACATGTTAGACCCCATTAATTGCTAAAATAGGCATTAGAGCTGCTTCACTTTGCTAGCTGAATATGGGCACATAGAAAGTCTATCAGTCTACAGTAAATATATATAACAAGCTATAAGTACATGTCTTATATGGTAATCAGTACTTTACAAGTAAATTTACAAATTCTTGCTCATTTATTACCTAGAAACCAGTAAGAGATTTTTGCTGTTGTTTTGCCACGATGACAATTTTTAAAGAACCATTCCTACGCAGAGTTCCTAGATCTACTGCTGTAATAAAGGGGATTGGCCAAGAAGTGCCTTATCTGCTAAGAAGCAAAAGTAAACAAAGCACGCTGAGCTGAGAGAGAGAGACGGTCAGAGCACAGAGCCATGCATAAGGGATCGTGTGCAATGTTCACTCAAATAATCACACTACAACTAGTGGATTCTGTATACAAAAGACAACACCGTTCTCCACAGCCCCTTGAAAGCTCCCTCTCATCAGATAAGAAGTGTGCTCTGCGCAAGCCCGGCCAGTTCAGCTCCTGTCACTCTGCCTGGTCGGGCAGGTAAGGCAGCCTGTAGCTCTCTAAGGCTGCAATTTTTTGAATCACATATATTTAGAAAAGTGATTAAATACCCATTTTGGAGGATCCCACGTCAACATTACATCATGGCAAAACCCTTTTAAGCCTTGACGTTAATGGGCAAAATGCATTGCATAAAAGGGAACCTGTCACATTGAATATGCAACTTTATCTGCAGGCCATAAGATGTAGATTTATACAGTACAACTTGAATTGTATTCGATAACAGCAGCTTAAAGAGAACCTGTCACAAAAGTTATGCCACCCTTGCTGAGGACAGTGCAAGCTAGTGATAGACATGCTGTTTCCAGTGCTGTATCTCTTATTCTGTAAGATGCTGTAGTTACAGAGCATTTAATGCTCAAATCTGCAGTTTTCAGCCAGAAATGAGCCATGAAAACTTCAGTTTACTTCATGACCCGCCCACCCGAGGCTAGCCCCGCCCAACTCACAACTGACTAACCTATTACTTTGTATAGGTAGAAACAGGTGAATAACTGCCAGGTGGGTGGGGCTAGCCTTGGGTAGGCGGAGCTAACACCTGCTTATGAATAAGCTGGACTCTTTTTTTGACTGAAAACTGCCAGATTTGAGCATTAAATACTCTAAAACTACTGTAGCTTTCAGAGGGACACAGCACTGGAAACAGCATGTCTGTCACTAACTTGTGCTGTCCTCAGCAAGGGGGGCATAATTTATGTGACAGGTTCTCTTTACAGTACAGTGGTCCCTCAACATACAATATTAATTGGTTCTGGGATGACCATTGTATGTTAAAACCATTGTATATTGAAACCAAGGGCATACAGTTGAAACCAGTAGTTTACATACACTATATAAAAAGACACATATGCATATTTTTCCACCACATAGTGACTGAATAATACCCCTATACTATTTATAAAGACCAGTATACAAAGACCAATATTAGCACCATACAGCAACCACATAGTGGTATACACAGACTTTGCAGACTGTGTATTACCACCATACAGTAACTATATAGTGGTAACCAGTGTACAAAGACTCTGCACACATAAATAATTAAAATGCATTTACTTCTTTGATTAAAAAAACACTCATTGACTATTTTATTAAAGAAATGGATCCAACACTGGTTCGACATAGTCCAACGGGGAAACATGTAAAATACAAAAACATGACAAGCGTCAGGCCGGCTTCTTCAACTGAAGTCTTGTGTCGGTGGCACGATGATGTGACATTATCATGCTGCCTACATCAGCAGTGCATTAACAGTACTGTCCCGAGGATGCACAAACTGTTAAATGGACCATGCAGAGCCAGGGATCAAGGGCATTTGCCCTCAATTCCTGGGTCTTGCCTTTGAATGCTTGGGGCATAGGGCCAGGGCATTTTGAGGCAGGATTCCGCAATCAAGTCCCCGTTGACAGCTGCTATAGTTGTAGTTTTGCCACTGGTTGAAACCATAATTCTATGGAAAGCTGGTAATTGGTTCTGAGGCCCCAAAATGTCAACCTACATAGAGCAAAATAAAGATTAAAGAAAATGCAACCAATACAGATAAATCAAGTACTTACATAAAACAGTCATGAACATAAAAAAAGCATTTTTCTGCATTTTTTAAAATTGTTTTTTACACCACTCACATTTCACACTAAATAACCTGTTAGATTAATTCTACAGGTCATTACAGTTGTATGAATATCTAGTATATGTAGGGTTTTTTTTGTGTGTGCAATGTATGCACAACAATTTATTTTTATTTTATTATTTGTTTAATTGACTTTTTCCACACTTTTTATGTTGTTTTTTTTTTATCACATTAAGGGATAACTATTGTACAAATTTTTTTACACTCCTGTATCCTGTATACTCCTGTATGCTAATACATTACAATCTGTGTCAGCATGACACAGGCTACAGTAAGGGCCGCACACAGTGTGTCCTGACCGCAGTCTTACTATAAAGACAGCACTATGGCTACTCTAGGTCCCCAGGGTATATATAGTCCCTGGGCTCCATCGGGTCACCGGGAATCTCAGTGACCTGATGGAGTAGGAAAATCCCATCTAATTATGCCACAGTCAAGGACTGCGGTAATCAAAAGGGTTAAAAGCCTGCGATCGGAGGCTTCCACTGGTCCCTAGCATTAACAGAGACTGCTCTAGGAACAGAGCTGTTAATTATAGCTCTGTTCCTAGCGCAGTTACAGCGCTGGGAGATGTAAACCCCATCTTTCTGAAAGATGACCTACAGAAAGAGGACCTACACTAGCCCCAATCTAAAGTCAGTCGGCGGTTGTTAAGTGGTTAAAGTTACAATGTCCCAGTAAAGATCATTGTATGTTGAAACCATTGTATCCTGAGCTCATTGAAGTTGAGGGACCACTGTATAGATATGCAAGAAAGGATATTAGCCACTGTGTGAAACCAATGCATTAATTCCTAAACCCAGAATCAATAGATAAAAAGATAACACGCAATAATCTTTTTCCCCAAATCTATAAACAGTGGTGTGAAAAAATAGTTCCCCCTTCCTGATTTCTTAATCTTTTGGATGTTTGTCACACTTAAATGGTCATCAATCAAATTTAAATATTAGACAAACATAACACAAGTAAACACAAAGGGCGAGATGCCTGAAAATCGGCAGTGCTACGTCAGTTTTTAGGTGTAAGTGTAAAGTGCGCCAGAAAGTCTGACCCTATCAAAAATCTGGCATCAGGTATACCTTGCATAGTAAATATAATGCGCCTAAAAATGATGTGCTGTGTGCCTCCATAACGAAATGCGCCTATTCAGGCGCATAGCACATCATTACAAGTGTATATGTGTTAGGCGCATTTCACATTTTACAAGAATGTGTTAGGCGCATTTCATATACTTGTAATGATAAGCTATGCGCCTCCATGCGTGATGTGCCTCGATAGGGGCATACATACTCTACCAATGAAATGTTTTGTGCCGCAATTAGCGCAAATCGCGGCACATAGCATATCATTAGAAGCGTATGTAGTGCACCTATGAAGGCACATCGCACACGGAGGCGCATAGCTTATCATTACAAGTATATGAAATGCACCTAACACATATTTATAAAATCTGAAATGCGCCTATAAATATACACTTATATTGATGTGCTATACGCCTCAATAGCCGCATTTAATTATGGAGGCGCACAGCGCATCATTTTTAGGCGCATTACAATGTGTCGGTCCTGGCATATAATGCGCCTAGTTTTGGTGTACGACAGTTAATTTACATACAAATTAAGGCGTCAAAAGTGGTTTTAGAGCAATAGAGACCAAAAAACTGGCGTTGGCGTGTTGGGAAATATCGCCCAAAATGCAGTTTTTAAATTAAGGTCTTTATTATTAAGGGAAAAAGTAATCACAATCTACAGGGTTCTGTGTGGAAAAGTAATTGCCCCCATTCATCCTCTACAACACAAATAATGTGTTTTTCACTTTTTGGGGGAACCTGATTTAAAATTTTCCCCTACCCTTAAACCCAGGGCTAAAAACCTTTTCTCAAGAAAGGAAACCCTTAAGTATGGGTATATTCACATGGCTTATTGCAGGTGTATTTCGGTGCTTGCTATGCGCCCCCATATATGCCTGTAATACCTCTGTTGCTTCAGAAGTATGAGCTGGCCAGCACTTTTCAAAAATCTTAAATTATTTTATTAATTAACAAGATATTTATAAAAAAAAAGACAAAGTACTTGCATGTAGTATCCCGAAACCATGGGTTCCCAGAATTTAAAAATAAAATGTAGCAGAAACCCCATGGTAAAATGCAAAGTATAAACATGACTTTCCACAGCTTCTTTGGTAAAGTACTAACTTGGGACAAGTCCCACTTACGTAAGCCATGTACAGACCTATACTATAAAATGCTCATTTTATTTCTAGTATTGCAAGACTGAAAAGTTCGTGAAGAGAAAACATAAAATCACTTCCCTGCTATAAAAAATCTTTTTTTTTAAATTAATTTTAATTAGCTATACTGAGGATTTGAGCCACCAAAAGTGCACTATAAAATTGTGTACTAAATATATTTGAAGTTTTAAGCATGGGAAAGGTAGAAATATGTGCTTAAAAGCATTATGAATTCTTTAAATGCTGCAAATCTTTCAGCAAATCTAGCCTAATACTTGTTTTGACATGTGTGAAGTTTAGTAGGAGCTAACCTTATCATTTACCTTATTACCGTCACATTCAGTATCTTTGTAATGGGGATAAACTGTATACTCTTACTTACAGAAACTAGTTTGTAAATAGTTGCCTGTCACTTAAATGGACGCTATGCACCTAAGGGTATGTTCACATGGCGTATTTACAGGGCGTATTTTGGGGCATAATTGCACTGCAATAAGCCAAATTATGCCCCACAAATACAGTAAAATCATAGCACTCATTGAGTACTTTGTTTTTTAGCTATTCCCCCGGATACTGAGGCCCCGGAGAAAGAAGTGACAGTTGGGGAAAAGGGGGGGGGGGAATGGGGGGGGGGACGCTTTTGAAAATACGAGGTGGCAAAGGGGATTTTAAAAAACACAGTTATTGGACATGCCAGTAGTGCTTTTCTATATGCCATATGAACCCTAAGAGACTGTTATTATTAGTATTTATTTTGGAGTACCCTTAGTTCCAGAGCACTGTACATGTGTGGGGGATTTTATACATAACGTAAGTTATATAAGTACAAAGGTGCAATAATAAGGGCAGTAAGTGGGGAGAGTGCCATGCCCTTGGGTTTCAGTCTACAGGGGGGGAAAGGGAGGGGAAGGAGTAAGAGGCAGAATGTTTTTGGGTTTTAGTAAAATTTAACGGGGTATTGTTTGGTTACAGGGAATCCTGGTGGGTTTTTTAGGTTTCTTTTTAGGCTAGTGAGATGGGGGGGAGTTTGATGTGTTGGGGGGTAGTTCCCGAGTGTGGGGGAAGCACGGAGAAGTTTGAGCGGTTTTTGTGGAGCTGATAAGAGGAAAGCAGAGAAGAAGGTCCTGTGAGGAGCGGAGGTTTCATGAGGGGAGGTATCTAGAGATTAAGGCAGAGATGTATGGAGGGGAGAGATTATGGAGAGCCTGTTCAGTGACACTTGTTTGTTTTGGCTTTGCACTTAAAGTGGTTGTCCACCTAATAAGAAAATGAAAGAGGGACCTCCCAGGCCCTCATCAAAGTAAAAAAAAAATTATGCTCACCTTCCTGTGGTCCCTGGTTCTAGTGCTGCATCTACCTTGTTTTCTGTTGACATGCTGTTGTTTCTGAAATTTTCTTTTACCATATGTAAGTGAACAGCTCCGAACTGTGATGTAAGTAAAGATACGTGATCACTGCAGCCAGTCAATAACTGCGGTGGTGATGTCACTGTTCAGAAGTGACGGCACGTCAACAGAATATCGGGGTGATGTGACATTGGAGTCGGGGACAGGAGGAAGGTACTTATAAGTTTTTTTTTATTTTAATGGGGGCCTAGGAGTTGACCTTTCCATCTTTTATGAGGTGGACAACCCTTTAAAATATTTGTGATAGTGGGCTGCAATACAGAGCGGTGCCTCTCTGCATGATTTCTTTGGTTGCAAACAAGGATAAGAGTCTTTTAGGCTGGTAGCCACAGGGGGTGGGGCAGGCACTGACTCAGGCCCTGGCAGAAGCTAATGCTGGTCTGTGTAGAGGAAGAGCAGACCTGGATGTCAGGATGCAAGTCTGCAGAAAAAGCAAAGTGGCTGCGGTCAGCTCAGGCCCTGGTAGACTGGTAGCCAAAACATGTAATGCAGGACTGTGTTAAGCTATATAAGAGAGTCAGCTATGTAGTAAAGAGCAAGTCTCTGAAGGAGGAACGGATTAGCTGCTTTGACAAGTGGTGAACAGAGATCAGATAGTAAGCTAGTAAAGAGGCCACTACTATTTCAGAGGCTATAAACTATGGGCGACATGTCCCAATACGCCAATGTTGGGTTTTTGCACCAAAAATACTCAACGCCATATTCTCGATATAAATGAACTGTCATAGACCAAAACTAGGTGCATTATACGGTGGGCACGGCCAGGGCCGCCATACAGGGGGTACAACCAGTACTCCCGTATGGGGACCGGTGGAATAAGGCGCTTCAGCGGGCCTATCCTTGGGCGACCGCGCCGCCTACAGTGCTGACTGTGCAGGGCGCGCGTCGGTATGACGCACAAAATTCCGACCGCGGCCGCCTATGCAGCGACACAGCGGCCCACCCCCCCCCCCCCGCCGCGCCCCCGCGCCCCCCAGTCCTCCCGAGACTCTGCGGCAGGCCAGAGCGGGAGCCGGAGCCAGGTAAGTGGCTAATTTGTTGTTTTTTTTTATTATATATAAGGAAGGGTGCCTGGCTACAACTAAAGGGGGCCCTGGCTACAACTAAAGGGGGCCTGGCTAAAACTAAAGGGGGCCTGGCTACAACTAAAAGGGGCCTGGCTACCTGGCTACAACTAAAGGGGCCCTGGCTACCTGGCTACAACTAAAGGGGGCCTGGCTACAAAAAAGGGGGCCCCCCGGTTTACCTGGTACAACAAAAGGGGGGCCCGGGCTACAACAAAAGGGGGGCCGGGGCTACCCCCAAAAGGGGGGGTCCGGCTACCGGGGCTAGCAACAAAAGGGGGGGGCCCCCGGGGCAAACCTGGCTACAACTAAGGGGGGACTGGTCCCTGGCTCAACTAATGGGGGCCTGGCTCCCGGCCCAAACACAAAGGGGGGCCTGGTTTACCTGGCTAAAAAACTAAGGGGGGGACTGATTACCTGGCTACAACAAAGGGGGCCTGGTCCTGGCTACAACAAAAAAGGGGGCCCCTGGCTACCTGGCTAAAAACTAAAGGGGGGCCCTGGCTACCTGGCTAAAACAAAAGGGGGCCCTGGCATAATTTGGCTAAAACTAAAGGGGCCCTGGCACCCCCTGGGCCAAAAACTAAAAGGGGCCTGGAAACCTGGCTAAAAACTAAATGGGGCCTGGCTACCTGGCTACAAAAAAAGGGGGGCCCCCGGGCAACCTGGCTAACACTAAAGGGGGTCCTGGCCACCTGTCTACAACAAAAGGGGGCCCTGGGCTACCTGGCTACAACAAAAGGGGGGGGCCTGGTCCCTGGCTAAAAACAAAAGGGGCCCGGGAAACCTGGCTTTTAACTAAAGGGGCCCGGGCCCAAACAAAAGGGGGGGCCTGGCTAAACAAAAAGGGGGGGCCGACTACCGGTTTCAACAAAAGGGGCCCTGGTATAACAAAAGGGGCCCCCCTGACCCCTTTACTAAAACAAAAGGGGGGGCCCTGAATACCTGCCTATAAAACTAAAGGGGCCCTGACTACCTACAACTCTAAAGGGGGGCCCTGGCTACCTGGCTAAACTAAAGGGGGCCCTGGTCCCTTAGTTATCCCTAAGGGGCCCTGGCCCCAAAAGCTATCTCTAAAGGGGGCCCTGGTTTCCCCTAGAAAACCCCTAAAGGGGGCCCCCTGACTCTCCCTTAACGCAAAAGGGTCCCCGATCTACCAAACCTAAAGGGGGCCCTGACTCCCCTTAACGCAAAAGGGGGGGCCCTGACTCTACCAATGCAAAGGGGGGCCCTGGTCTACCTAACCCCTAAAGGGGCCCTAAACTCAAACCTAACGCAAAAGGGGGGCCCTTTGGCCGCCTACAAACTAAAGGGGCTCATGTCTAGGTACCCCCCAAACCCCCGGGGGGGGCCTTTCCAAAACTTACCGGGGGGGTGTTTTACCTACCTAAATAGGGCCTGCCCTAATTCCCCTGGGGCCCTCCCCATTTCCCAAAACCTCCCTAGGGCCCCTTGTTTACCTACCTGGTTTTAAAAAATTGAGAGGGCAGCAGCCCATAGCTGTAGCTTTAAAACCTCCGGGGGTTAGCCCTTTTTCCCCACCCTCTACCCCCTTTAGGATACTAGGCCCTCAAGTTTAAGGTTGAAACCCGGGCCTTTTCCCCCAAACCCCTGGGTAGTTTGTACAGAGGTGGGAATAGGTAAAGAGATGCGGGAAAAATTGGGGTTTCCTAAGGATATTTTTTGTGTAATTTCTGCAGGAAGAGTTGTGGCCAGGAAAAGTCATCATGGCGGTTTTGGAAGGGTGCAGAAGAGAAGGGGGAAAAATTTACGAATCATTAGATAAGACGGGGCTCCCCGGGGATCCCCGATTTCAGAGGTTATTTTTTACTTTTTCCCGGGTCAGTGGGTGTATTCACTGCAAAAGTGAATTTTTACCCCAGCTGGGGGTCAGATCACTATGTGGTCTCCATAAAGGGGGTGTTATATCGGGGTTAGTAAAGTGGCAGTGTACATGCCCGCGTACTTTTTGTCCCGATTGTAAGAGTGGGGAAAACCTGAACCCCGTGAAAAGGGGTTAAAACTTTCCCTTTTTGCTGGTGATTATTTTTAAAATTGGGGAGTTTTATGAAACCCAAAGGGGAAAAGTGGAGGGGGGATATTGTATGGGGTGGAGGGGGGAAAATTTTAAAGTGGGGGGGGGGGGATATTGTATGTTGGTGGGGAGGGATATTGTATGTTGTGGAGGGGGTATTGTTGTGGGTGGGGGGGGGAATTGTAATGTGGGGGGAGGGGATATTTGATGTGGGTGGGGGGGGGGATATTGTATGTGGGTGGAGGGGATATTGTATGTGGGTGGAGGGGGATGTTTTATGTGGGTTTAAGGAAAAAAATTTTTGTGGGTGGAAGGGAAATTGGGAAGTGGGTGGAGGGGGATATTGTAAAGGGGTGGAGGGGGGGTAAATTTTTTGTTTGGGGGGAGGGGGTAGTGAGTGGGTGGAGGGGGGTAATGTATGTGGGTGGAGGGGGTAGTGTATGTGGGTTGGGGGGGGATATTTTATGTGGGTTTGGAGGGGGATATTGGATGTGGGGGGAGGGGGATAATGTATGTGGGGGGAGGGGATATTGTATGTGGGTTTGGGGGGGGATATTTTTATGTGGGTGGAGGGGGGTATTTATGTGGGTGGAGGGGAAAAATTTTATGTGGGGGGGGAGGGGGATATTGATTGGGTGGGGGGGGATTTTTGTAAAGTGGGTGGGGGGGAAAATTTTATGTGGGTGGAGGGGGGTATTGTATGTGGTTGGGGGGATAGTGTATGTGGGGGGAGGGGGATATTGTAAGTGGGTGCAGGGGGGGGTTTTTGTATGTGGGTGGAGGGGGGGGGTAAAAGTATGTGGGGGGGAGGGGAAAATTGTATGGGGGGTGGAAAGGGGGTATTGTATGCGGGGGGAGGGGGATATTTTTTGTGGGTGGCGTGGATATGTGTATGCGGGTGGAGGGGGGGTAATGTATGTGGGTTGGGGGGGGGATATTGTATGCCGGGGGAGGGGGATATTGTATGGGGTGGAGGGGGATAATGTAAAGTGGGTGGAGGGGGGATTGTTTTGTGGGGGAAAGGGGAAAATTGGGAAAGTGGGTGGGGGGGGATATTGTAGTGGGTTTGTGGGGGATATTGGATGTGGGTGGAGGGGGGCATTGTATGTGGGGGGAAAGGGGGGAATTTTATGTTGGGGGGAGGGGGATAAAAGATTTGGGTGGAGGGGGATTTGAAAGTGGGTTTGGGGGGGGAATATTTTAAAGTGGGGTGGAGGGGGGAAAAAAAATTTGGGGGGAGGGGAATTGTAAAATTTTGGGGGAGGGGGCTATTGTTTTTTTTTGGAGGGGGAAATTTTATGGGGTTTTGGGGGGGGAAAAAATTGGGATTTGGGGGGAAAATAATTTTTGGGTGGGAAAGGGGGGATATGGGGTTTTGGGGCTACCGGGCCCCGTGTCTATGATAAAGTGAGACAGACAGATGGTGAGACAGACCGGGGCAGATATGGAATCTCTTTGGGCGGGGCGATTGGGGGTTTCTGGGGGGGGGGGCGATCGGTTGCTGGGGGCGGGGTTTAAGGGGGGGGGGGACCAAAGGGGCTTTTAGTGTATGGGGGGCCCGAAATTTTGGTTTGGGGGCCCTGGGAAGGGAAAATTGTAATGCGCCCCAAAAAGGCGCATAAAATTCCCTTTTTAGGGGCATTGCATACACTGGGAAAGGGTACACAAAAAGCGTCAAAATTTTTCGTAATGGAAATTTTTTTAAAAGCTCTAGTGCGCCCCGCCTCCCCGCCTCTAGTGCAGGAGATTGTACTTTCAGGCTCACCTTACACTGATTCAGTGCGCCTAAAAATTGCCGTGGCGCCGCCAGTTTTCAGACATGTCGCCCTAAGAGAAATGAAAACTGAGTTCTGATTGGTTGAGCTCTGATTCTCTGCTCCAGGTTCCCTCGGTTCACAGCACATTGAGCTACAGAATCAGAATCTCCTTTCGGGGATCTACAAGTCTTATCGGATATTCCCTAAACCGCTCTTATCTTACAATAGAAATGAGGGAAAATGTGCAAGAACTGCGCAGTCACATCAGGGGCGGCAAATACAAGATCACTGAGGCTTCTGTGTGCAGTCAATTAGCGAGGAGGGGCGGGGCCTGATAGGGAGATACAAGACATGCCCCAGAAACATGATGTGATTTCAGTTTTCCTTCTGGTCCGCCCATGCTGTATATAAAAGTAGGACTCCGGGCTGTGGACTTTCACTCTACTGATCACTTCACTGAAGATGTCTGGATGCAGCAAAGGAGGGAAAGATCTCAATAAAGGTGAACTGCATGCGGGATGTCATGACCTACACCGAACACGCCAAGAGGAAGACCGTCACCAGCATGGACTTGGTGTAAATGCTCAAGTGCCAGGGCCGCACTCTCTATGGCTTTGGAGGTTAAATCTCTTCCTGCTTCATTTACACAACCCAAAGACTCTTCTCAGAGCTGTCCCCACCTTCTAGGAGAGGCTGTTATACCTTATGGAGTACTTGCTGTCTGTGTTTGCGCTGGTGACCACCCTGTGTGTAAGCTGTGCCTGAAAGTACAATCTCCCGCACGCCCCCCCCTCCTTCCCCCCCGAGATGAGGTGCATTACAAAGTGCCACAGGCACTATGTAATGCACCCGATAGTGGCGTGCAGGAACTCGTACTTTCAGACGCACCTTACACTGATTCAGTGCGCCTAAAAATTGCCGCGGCGCAGCCAGTTTTCCGACATGTCGCCCTAAGAGAAATGAAAACTGAGCTCTGGTTGGGGCATGCGGGAGGCACATTGTGTATCATTACCAGTGTAAGCAATGCACCTAAAAAGGCACATTGCAGTATATAATTCGCCTTTTTAGGCGCATTACAATGTGCCGTGCCTGGCGTATAATGTGCCTTGTTTGGTCTATGACAGTCCATGTATATAGAGAATATGGCGTTGAGTATTTTTGGCGCAAAATAGACCAAAAACCCGACGTTGGCGTATTGGGACATGTCGCCCTATGAGTGTGGAAAAGGATGGCTTCATGTGGGTTGCTGTTAAAGCAGTACAATCTAAGAGCTATACTGTTTACTATTGTTATTTTTCCACTAGTGTATTTCGAAAAAACTTTAAAGAATTTTATTGAGGTTAATCACATGATAGGGTAAACCCCATATTAAACTTGGCATAGACATAAGGATTGAAGACAAGGATAGCAACATAAGAATGTCACTGATGAAAATCAATGGTAGCTTCTTTAGTGACAGTAAGGAAGGGCGGAAATTGATTCTAACGAGTGGAGAATTCGTTTAGAATATCAGGAAACATCGGTTCGGATCGAGTCAGAACTTTTGGGGAATTCGGAGTGAACGAAGGTGTGGAAGTCTCGTGGTTATTGATAAATGGCGCGAGAACCATGGCGCTACATGGGGCAAAGCACTGCTGCGGAGGAAGGAAGGGCATAGCCTGCATCGACATGTGCAGAGATGAAGACAATCAGAGAACGGCGCGATGCTGTGACGTTCACCGCACTATATAAGACCGATGCTGGCCGCAGGGAGCTCACACTCCTCTCACTGTACTGATAGGGAAGGTGCTGCGACTGCGGGTGATAGCGCTTGTCTGAAGAACTGATTTTAATACGCGATTTCTGTGGGGGTGACTGTGCGTGTGTCTCAGCTTGCCCAGGAGACTTGTCTCTGAATGTTATATTTTACTGATTTTTTGGGGTTATTGATCTGAAATCCAGTGTGGTTCCACTGAGCTGCCATATACATTCAATATCCAAGTGGGATCTAAGCAGTTACTGTTGTATTAATTTAAAGAAACAGCGTTTGTACAATACATAATACCACTTCATTTTTGGCTGCTGAATTCTATTGCGCAATTTACATCCAGGGGTTAATTAAGCGTTGTTTTGATGGGTTTATCTTTGGGTGGCTGACAAAAATTAAACCGTCTTTTCAACGCCATTCCTAATAATATATTTTTTTTTGGTAGCCTAATTCAAAAGCTAAAGGCTAATTACAACTGTATGCTCTTGATGTGTGGCGTAGGGAAAAACACGCAAATTGAACACGCTACAAGCTACTAGTTTGTGCGGCTCAATTCTTTGGCGCAATTTAATCCAGGGGTTAATTAAGGCGTTGTTTTGCTGGTTGCTTTTGTTGTGCTGACAAAAAATAAAACCGTCTTTTTCAACGCCAATATATATATTTTTTATTGGTAGCCTAATTCACAGCAAAGGCTAATTACAATGTATCTCATAGTTGTGTGGCGTAGAAAACACGCAAACTGTAACACGCTACAAGTTTCGTGCGCTCAATTCTTTGTTTTAAAAAAAAGAAAAAAAAAATAAAACCAAAAAAAAATAAAAACCAAAAAAAAAAATACCCCCCCCCCCCCCCCCCCCCCCCCCCCCCCCCCATATCCAAAAAAAAAAAAAATAAAACCCCCCAATAAAATATATTAAAAAAAAATTTATTTATATAAAACTGTATATTATTATTATTAAAAATATGATTTAATATGTTTTTAAATCCCCCCCCCCCCCATCCCCTGTTCCCTTCTTTTTTTTTTCGCTCAATTTACATCCAGGGGTTTATTAAAGGTTGTTTTGCTGGGGTGTGGCTGACAAAAAAAACAAACCGTCTTTTTCACGCCCAAATTTATATATTTTTTTTTTGTAGCACTAATTCACAGACAGCAAAGGCTAATTACAACTTTATCTCTTGTTGTTTGGCGTATAAAACACGAATTTGTAACACGCTACTAGTTTGTGCGGCTCAATTCTTTGGCGCAATTTACATCCAGGGGTTAATTAAGCGTTGTTTGCTGAGTGTGCTGAAAAAATAATCCGTCTTTTTCAAACGCCAAATATATATTATTTTTTTGGTAGCGCCTAATTCACAAGCAAAGCTAATTACAACTGTATTCTCTTGTTGTGTGGCGTAGAAGAAAACACGCAATTGTAAACACGCTACAAAGAGCTACTTGTTTGTTGCGCTCAATTCTTGGCGTCATATTTACATCCAGGGGTTAAATTAAGTAAACTGTTGTTTTGCTGGTGTGCTGACCAAAAATAAACCGTCTTTTTCAAAGCCAAATATATATTTTTTTTTTGGTAGCCTAATTCACAAGCAAAGGCTAATTACAACTGTATCTTTGTTGTGTTGGCGTAAGAAAACACACGCATTGTAACACCGCTACAAGCTAAACTAGTTTGTGCCCGGCTCAATTCTTTGGCGCAATTACATCCAGTGGTTAATTAGCGTTGTTTGCTGGTTGTGCTGACAAAAAATAAAACAGTCGTTTTCAACGGCCAAATATATATATTTTTTTTTGGTAGCCTAATTCACAAGCAAAAGGGCTAATTACAACTGTATCTCTTGTTGTGTGGTGTAGGAAAACACGCAATTGTACACGCTACTAGTTTGTGCGGTCTCTATCTTTGGGCAATTTACATACAGGGGTTAATAAAGCATTGTTTGCTGGTGGGTTTCAAGTAAGGGGATGTGCTGACAAAAATAAACACGTCTTTTTCTACGCCAAAGTATTATATATTTTTTTTTGGTAGCTAATTCACAAGCAAAGTCTTATTACAAACTGTATATCTTGTTGTTGTGGCGTTAGAAACACGCAAATGTAACACGATACTAGTTTGTGCGGCTCAAAAATTTTTGATTTAATTTTTTTCCTTTGGCGGCAATTTACATCCGGGGTTAATTAAGCGTTGTTTTTGCTGGTGTGGGTAACAATTTGTGTGCTGACAAAAATAAACCGTCTTTTCTCAACGCCAAATATATAGTTATATTTTTTTGGTAGCCTAATTCACAACGCTGAAAGGCTAATTACAACTGTTTACTCTTGTTGTGTGGCGTAGAAAAACACGCAATTGTAAAAAAGCTACAAAGCTACTAGTTGTGCGGTCAATGCTTTGGAGCAGTTTTAACATACAGGGGTTAATTAAGCTTGTGTTGCTGGTGTGCTGAACAAAAATAAACGTATTTTTTCTACGACATGATATATTTTTTTTTTGGTATAGCCGCTAATTCACAAGCTCAAAGGCTAATTACAACTGTATCTATTGTTGTGGTGGCGTAGAAATCAACGCAATTTGTAACACGCTACAAAGTACTAGTTTGTGCGGCTCAATTCTTTGGCGCCAATTTACATCCAGAGGGTTAATTAAGCGTTGTTTTGCTGGTGTGTGACAAAAATAAAACGTCTTTTTCAACGCAAATTATATATATATTTTTTGGTTGCCTAATTCACAAAGCAAAGGTAATTACAAACTGTATCTCTTGTTGGTGTGGCTAGATAGAAAACACGCCAATTGTATAACCGCTACAAGCTACTAGTTTGTGCGGCTCAATTCTTTGGCGCAATTTACATCCAGGGGTTATTAAAGACGTTGTTTTTGCTGTTTTGATGCACAAATAAATTAAATCCGCTCTTTTATCATACGCCAATTTTAGATTCTTTTTTTTTGGTAGCCTAAGTTCACAAGCAAAGGCTTAATTACAACTGTTTTATGCTTGTTGTGCGGGCGTAGAAAACCGCAATTGTAACACGCTACAAATGCTATAGTTTGTGGGTGGCTCCAATTCTATTGCGCAATTTACATCGACTGGGGTTAATTAACGCGTTGTTGGCTGCTGTGCTGACGAAAAATAAACCGTCTTCGTTTCAACACCGAAATATATTCATTTTTCTTGTGCATAATTCACAAGCTAAGGTCACTTAAGCCTGTTTGTGCTTTTACAATTTAGTATAACACAACTGTGATTGTAAACGACAAATACAAGTTAAATTTTTCCTTGGCCATGTGTGGAGCGCAATTTATTATTCAGGATGTGTTACCCAAGCTTGTTTCTGGGTTCCTTTTGGAGTCAAAAACATGGGTGTATATTTTCAGTAACAGTATAGCTTCATCAAACAGGTGTCTGTATTTTTAGAACAACAGTAATGTCTGTCAGAGCAGGTGAGCAGGGCTCTGTCAACTGAGAGTGGCAGTGGCACAAACATTTCTGAAACGGGCAGGTCGCAGCACAGAAAGGGGACGATCGCAGCCGGGGTCACTCGGTGAGGCCACAACTGCCGCCACGCACCCCCCCCCGGGGTCATCTGGGCCGGCCGTGTGTTGTTCAGCCAAACCAAAGGGTTTTTTGAGTTGGTTGACTAGGCCCTCCTTTTCCCTCCCAGATAAAACAGGGGGACAACCCCAGCCAAGGTGGGTTTGGGAAAACCTAAAGCCCACAACATTTAAAGTTGGCAGGGCCCCGGGGGGAGCGGGGTCAGGGGCCCCCTCACCTGTCCTCAGCCCGCCCTCGTCCCTTTCCTTTTCCCCTAAAGGCCAGGGACCTATATGTGGTCTGGGCTCAGCCCCAAATATTAGCGAGGTATGAACAATTTGAGAGGGGAATTTCGGCAGCTACTTGGGCAGCGAAGAAAGGGGGCCCCAAAATTATCCCCAGCTTCTTGCATTTGGGCCGGAAAAAAGTATGGATGTGGAAAAGTGGCGGGGGTCATGGGGTTTAGGGGTCAGCCTCGGTTTAACCAAAAAAAGGGTTGATGGGGGACAGTAGGGGAACGATGGAAACACAAATAAAATGGTTTGGGTTGTAGCCGACCGAAACTTGGGGGCCCGGGGGAAAGCAAGGGTTCTTCTCGTCAGGGGGAAGAGGGCGTCAGTTTTGCGGGGCAGGCTGCGGCGCAGCCAGAAAGTGGGTTGTGTGGCGTTGATCAGCAGGGAAAGCGGGCCCGCAAAAAAAAAAAGGTTTTGAGGTCGGGACCCAAGCGGCAAGGGGAAAAGGGAAAAAACCCCCTTCGCGGGTTCCAAGACAGTAGCGGCACAGGGGCTCCCGGGGCCCAGCGGGGGGGCCAGGTAGTAAACCTCTCAGGGGGGCGGGGGTTTTGGGGGGGGCGGGGGGGTTAAATCAGCAAACTCGGCGGTTTTGGGCCCAGTTCTTTGCTAAGCCCCCCCGGAGGAGCCAAATTTTTGGGTTATGTAAAATTCTTTTGGGAAGAAATTTGAAGGGGGGCCAGGGAGCAACGTTGGAAAACAACGGCCCCCGGGTCAACACATGCAGCGTAAATTTTTCCCGGGGGGCCCGGGGGGGGAATCGTGGCTCAGATGTGGGTGGCCCTTTCCTCCCGCTGACAGCAAAGAAAGCGGGCCAGTGGCCGATGCCTTTCAGCCGTAAAGGTTCCACCACCTCTCCCAGAAGGCAGCTTTTTTCTCTTTGACATCCTTCCCCCCGGTCCAGATGTTTCCTGCTCCTCGCAATAAATGGGGGCCAGCGGTTCTTTCGAGGGGCCCGATTGTAAAAAAGAAAACAGTAGGGCTTTCCAAAAACCCATCCTAAGGTGCAGCGCTGACCTTTTGTTTCTCCCCAAGTTGTTGGGAACTGCAGGTCCCCCCCTTTCCAAAGGGGTGGACCCTGCACCATTCAGAGAAATTTAATGGCTTGTCCCCGGGCGGTTGGAGGGTTCCAAGCCGAAATTTTCTTTTAAAAAGGTAAGGAGAACCCAGCATTTTCATAAAAATTTGTAAAAACAAAAAAGGGGGTTTCAGTCCTTGAGCTTATGGGTTTTTTCCCAAAGGTCCCCGGCAGCGGGGAAACGTCTGGGAGCTGTAACTAGGGGGTCGGGGCCCATTTCCTTTCCCTTTTTGGGGCCCACTGGGTGAATGTGTTTCCCTCCCCAGGAAACACCAAAAAATTTGGATGGAGACCCCGCTTTTTTCCCCAAACTTTGGGTCAAACTGTGCTCCTGCGCCAAGGGTCCCCCTTTCCCTCCTCCCCCAACCACCACCCCCATCTCAGCTCCAAATTTTCCCTGCCCCATCATTCAAAATGTTTTTAGGGCACAGCGGTGTACGCAGTTCTCCCACCTAGCTTGCCTGGGGCGAACAAAAGTCACCCAGGGGAGGAACTCCCTCCGCGTTTTGCAGCGGGGAATCGATGTGGGGCTTTCTCCGCCCCAAACTGAAAAATTGGGGAACCATGGTGAGGGGGCCCAATGGGGGGAACATGGTGTCCCGCGCCCCGAGGGGGATGGCCCTTTGCCCCCTGCTTTGGGGGCCACGTGTTAAATCTGGTTGTAAAAAGGGTTTTCCTGAAGTCTTCCACCGATCTTCAGAACTTTGAAAATGGCCGGAAACTGTGCTTGAAACTTTATCCATTGTACAAGCCAGGAACACCCTCCCGGAGTTGAGCGGAAAGAACGGCCCCCCCCAAACCCACGCTCTGATATGCGATGTTTCCCCCCCGCTGGTTTTTCCACCCTGCCATTTGGACCGACTGTATGAACAGAGAAAGGCCATTAAGATTTTTTTAGATCCCGGGGGGGGCGGAAATACTTCCCCTGTGTAAACTTTGATTGTCAGCAGTGGCAGTTCATGGCGTGACACCCGCCGTTTGTTTAGGCCATTCGAGGGGGGGCCCGTTATTTGTCAGTCGCCAGGACTACGGGGTGAATAACGTCATTCCACTGCTTCAAAGTCCCGGAAAAAGATTTCTTTAAAAAAACTGTTGGGCAGGGGTGGGATTGGGGGGGGGACTACATTTTCGTGGCCCCATGGGGTCCGGTGGGGGTTGAAAATGGAGGGGAGGAGGAGGAGGAGGACATTTGGGGCAGAAACATTTTTTTTGGTTTAAATGTGGGGGATTTTCTACCCCCGGTGGGCACAAAAGAGGGGGGAGCAGGGGGCAGCTTTGGGGGAGGTGGATGGAGATGAGGAAGACGAGGGGAGATGGGCTCCCCAAACACCCTGGCAGTATACAGTGGAAATGGAGGCAGGGAGCCCCCCGGGTCAAATTGTGAGGGTTCCCGGGCCCCGGAAATTTTTTTTTTTTTTTTTTTTCCTTTTTTTTTGGGTTTAAAATGAAGCCGGTATAAGGGTTCAGCATGGCCCGAAGGGGTTTACTTTGGCTCTCCCCTATTTTGGGCCCTCGCTACCGGTCCAAAATGGGGCCTTTTTTCCCCGCATTGAGAAGGGGGAAAACAAACCCCAAAATACTATAGGGAAAATCCTCCCTAAAAACCGTTGGCCGTGCCCTTTTGCGGATTTTGTCCCTCTCTGACAGGTTTCTGACCCGGGGGGTTTTTCAGGGCTCACTACTACTGCCGCGGTGCTGGGGGAAAAGGGGGGGGGGGTGGAGGGAGTAACCGCTCCATCAGCAGTAACCTAAGTCTGGAGTCACTAAAAGAGGCTTCCTTCCCCCCGCCCCAGTGAGGGGGGGGGCAGT